>LPNX010206323.1:62891-148866 GCA_001517045.1 Pseudotsuga menziesii | reverse complement strand
CCTCTTCAAAGTCTTTAAGGCTTTGGTTGAAAACCAGTCTAGGAGGAAACTCAAGGTCCTCAGATCTGACAATGGTGGTGAGTATGTCAAGTCTGAGTTCATTAAATATTGTGCAGATTCAGGTATTTAGATGCAGCATTATATCCCTTACACACCACAGTAAAATGGTGTTGCTGAGAGGAAGAACAGATCACTGAAAGAGATGGCAACATGCATGATGGAGGCTAAGACTTTGCCACCAAAGTTTTGGGCCGAAGCTATAAACTGTGCAGCCTATATCTAGAATAGGTTGCCTAATAAAAAACTTGATGGTATGACTCCTTTTGAATCATGGAGTGGGCACAAGCCAGATGTGACCCATTTTAGGATTTTTGGCTCAATGGCTTGGACTAGAATTCCAATAGAAAAGAGGAAGCCTTTGCAACCCCAAAGCCAAGAGTGTCTATTTTTTGGGTAATCTGAGGATTCAAAAGGGTACAAGCTAATCAATTTGAGTACAAACAAATCCTTCATTGAAATGTCTGTTCAGTTTCAAGAAGAGCCCCTAGCAGCAGTGGAAGTTGGAGAATCCTCTTCACCACCAGAACCTCTGAATGTAAGTGAAGAGATAGTTGAACATGCTGATACTGATATGTATGATAATGATGATTTGATTGTAGATCCTAATAGTAATACATTACCAAAATGGGCAGCCAAGACCATTCATGTAGCTGGAGAACTAGCTAGAAATCTTAATGACCCTAGGACTAGATCTCAGTTTGAGAGTGCTCTGTGAATGAAATATCCTATGTTTGCATAGAAATGCTATATGATGGTTGAATTAGACACATAGACATATGAATATGCAGAAAATGATCCAAGATGGAAAACAGCCATGGAAGAAGAGTTCAGCTCACTCCAGAAGAGCAACACTTGGGAGTTGGTTGATCTTCCCCCAGGGAGGAAGCTAGTTCAGTGTAAGTGGGTGTACAAAACCAAATTTGATGCTGATGGTTCACCTCTGAAGTACAAGGCCAGATTGGTATCCAAGGGCTAATCATAGGTGCATGGCATAGACTACAATGAGACCTTTGCACCAGTGGCAAAGATGGACTCCATCGAGCTAGCCTTAGCCATTGCAGCTTCAAAGCAGTGGGAGGTACACCACATGGATGTGAAGTGTTCTTTCCTGAATGGAGATATCACTGAAGAGATTTACATGCAGCAGCATCAAGGATTTTCTACTAACCCATCTCTTGTGTGCAGGCTAAAGAAGTCATTATATGGGCTTAAGCAAGCCCCCAGGGCTTGGTATGCCAAGATTGATAGCTTTCTGCTATCACTGAATTTTGTTCGATGCAAGTAAGATCCAAATGTCTATTTGAAGCTGATTCATGGTTCATTAATGATCATTTTTTTGTATGTTGATGACCTTCTCATTACAGGAAGCTCAAAGGATGAAATTGCCTCCTTGAAGGATGCAATGAACCATGCCTTCTCAATGACAGATTTGGGCTTATTGAGCCAATTCTTGGGGCTCGAGATTGCTCAAACCAAAGAATGAATCAAAGTACATCAGTCCAATTATGCCTTGGATTTGCTGAACAAATTCAATATGAAGGATTTCAAGCCAAGAAAGACTCCTTTCCTTTCAGGAGTTAAGCTTGAAGAAGCTGATTCTTCACCTATGGTAAACAATACACTGTATAGGAAATTGATTGGATGTTTGTTGTACCTTACACATACTAGACCTGATATTTATTATGCAGTAAGTGTGGCTTCAAGATACATGGATCAGTCTCATGAGATCCATTGGAGAGCATCCAAAAGGATCCTTAACTTTGTTCAGGGAACAAGCACTCATGGGATCTTCTACAAAGATAAATCTGATCTTGATTTGATTGGGTTTACTGACAGTGATTGGGTAGGTAATAGCACAGATCAAAATTCAACATCAAGATATGTGTTCATGCTTGCAAAAGGGCCAATCAGCTGGTCAAGCAAGAAACAGAGTGCCATTGCACTCTCATCTATAGAACCAGAGTACAGAGGAGTTGTAAATGCAGCAACTCAATGTTTATGGTTGCAGGGGTTACTTGGAGAGTGTGGCTTCGAATCAGAATACTCAACTACTATATACTGTGATAATCAGAGTACCATTCGAATCTACAATGATCCAGTTCAGAAGTAGAGAACCAAACACATTGAGATCCATATGCACTACATCAGACAACTTGTGCATGATGGCACCATTCACCTATTCTTCTGTTCATCTTCAGAACAAGTAGCAGATATCTTCACCAAAGTTTTTTGTTAGAAGACATTCAGCAATCTTTAATCACTGCTGGGGATTTCTGATCATGCTGTGAAGCATGAGTGATGACAAGATTTCCAAATTTTGTTTTACTATCCATGTTTAAGGGAGAATTTGTCCCACTGGTTTTTTGCCTCTTTCCTTGGTTAAATGGACATGCAGTATGTAAAGGGTGACTAAGCCTTGTTGCTAGGCCCTATAATTTTCTGATATTTTACTCATAATTCAGGCTTAAGGGGGGGTGTTAGAATAATCAACCCATAGTTAGCTACCTTAGACATTAATTAATCCAATTTTTGTCTTATTTGCCTAGTTTCCATATTCCACCTTATGCAAGTTGTCCTCCATGCATCCATAGTGGTCAAACTTGCTAAATTTGAGTCATGGAGCACTTGGGAAACCTCTTGGAATAAAATATGCTTTATTCCTGGCCTCCCTAGCGCATGTCTGCTTTTTTTGAGTTTTAAGGCAATTGGGAAAGTTTGACTAGGTGAAGTTAACTTGTTTTTTGTCATCAACATCCTCCACTCTTTTCTCCTATGAAAAGCATGTACGATTTGTCCTTTAAACACCTATTAGCTTGCCTAATTTATTTTTCCAATTCGTGAGCTCCTAGACAGTTTTGGAAACTGCTTTATGCACCTATGGGGGATTTGCTTAGATTTAGTAAGCCTGCTTTTGACCAAATTCGAATGGCATCCTTATGCATTCGAATATCTCATGTAATTATTTATTGTGGTAGCCTATGACTTCACAAGGTTGGATATTGTACACTTATTCAATACAGATTAGTGTTCTGCTCCATATTCAGTCTCCTTTTGTGAGTAATTTGCATGTGTAATTGGCAATTATTGTGAGTGTAATTGTTCTAACCCCTGGGTTCAATTTCCACACACTCCAGAACCCAGAATGGAAATGATGATGGAATCCATGGAGAGGTGGATGGAAAGACTCATGATGGAACACAACCCCTCTCCCATAAGCAATCAGGAATTTGGAGAACCTATGTGTGTTGAGAAAGCTCAAACTTCCATGAAAATATTCTAGAACATACAGGGGATTCTCTACTAGTGGAAGAGGGGGATGAAAAAAAAATAAAGTCTCCTTTTCCTCCCAATCCTACTTCTAATGAAGAATACAACCAAGAGGAGGAAGGGTGCTATCAACCATTATGCTTTGCCTCATTTGATTTTTTGAAACAAAGATTAAGATTTTCTAGTCAAATGCAGAAAATGGAGGTGAGGAATAATGTCATGACATTTTTGGGAATGGATAATGAAGGGTGTGAGCAAGGAGAGCTGGCTATGTACTCTAGTCTTCCTCTTTATGATCACACATATGAGCAGTCAAGAGCCATACAGGAGGAATATTATAATTTGTTTAATGAAGAAAGTATCCTGCCTTTAGCAAGTCTTGTCTATGGAGATTTGCAGGAAGTTTCCATTCCTCTACTGTATGATAAATATGAGGATGACTGCTTGGTAGATGAGGGTCTTGTGTGGGATGTCTCTTCTTGCTCTTTGTAACACCCTAGTTTTGACCCCACGGTATTGAATTGCATATGATGTAAATAGAGTTAATAAATCATGGCGTGGAGCTCAAGGCAAAGGCCCCACCATGGATTTAGTATTTGATGTTTCGGAAATTAAAATCGATGTCAATGGTTTATGTGCTAGCCAGGAACTATTTGTTTTGAGACATCATGTAACTATGCAATTAATAAAATTACCACAACTAGCTATGCGCCGCAATGTTAAATAGATGGAGGCATGATTTCACAAGGAATAGGGATGGGGGGGAATAATCAACCCTTGAGCCAATGGGTTAAAGCCAATGTCAAAGGGGAAAACCCATAAAACTGTCAACTACCCATTTTGTCCTTTTGTGCCCAGTCATCTATAAGTGGGTGTAGAAGTTATTTCCTTGGGATGGGAAAGGTATGGAGGTCAAATTCGAATTTGGGAAGCCACCCATTTTTGGAAAATGTTTTTTTGATTTGTGGGGTAAGTAAATGCTTGGAAATGCATTCCCAAACCATTATTCACCCATATCTTTCATTCCTCACCCATTCTCATGGAGGTTGGGGCTCTCTCACACAGCTAAAGCTTGCTGAGCTTTCTCCCTCACGATTTTCCTGCCATTTTCTTCATTTTCTCCATGCCTAGAACTCATTTTTTGTGTTGCCAGTGAATGGGAAGAAGGGGATCACGATTATTGGGATTTGAAGAGATCGTTTTTCCTTGTGAGCAAGCTTAGATCTTCCCTCTCCTTTTTTTGCAGTTTACCCATTTTTATCCATGGCTGGGAAGTTGTTTTTGTGTTGCTCAGCGAATAGGAGAAGAGACCCATGATTTTGGGGGATTTAAGAGGATGTTTTTCCTCTCCTCACGTAGTTGAGATTGCTGGGCGATTTCCCCTAATGATTTATGTTGTTTCCTCATTGTTCCATACCAATAAATTCGTTGGTGTGTTGCTCAGTGGTTAGGGAGCTGCAAAGATTTCCCGATTTGTGGGTGAATGGAGGTCATTTTTTCTCCTTCCATGTCTAGAAACGTTTTCTAAGTCCAGATGTATGATTTGGGGGTTTATGGTGGATGAGTTGCTCCCATATTTCCCAAGAATGATTCCTGGAATCGTATTTTGCTCAACCAGGGTTGTTTTTAGCCATCTTCCTTTTCTGTCTGTAGTTGCCAAACGTTTCTCTACAACCCAACAATTGTATTTTGCTGTGAAGTGCATGCTTGTGTTGACTTGGTTGAGTAAGTCCAAGGAACCCATCTATTAGATGGTCGATTGTGTTTGGATGTGATTTTTAGCTTGGATGATTATTTCCAAGCCCCCCATGTTATTGGCTTGTTTCCCTAATAGTCTGTGAAACCCAACTGTGTGTTGGCTTGACTATGGGTGTCTGGTCTTGCTTTGTGTAAGCTTGTTGTTCCCTAGTTTCTTATGGAAATCATGCCCAGCTTGGGGGTGGAAATGATTATGAGAGATTGATGAGCACACTGGCCTATGGTTGGGTGGAATGTTGCAGTGACATAGCTAGTTTCAAGCTAGCTTCTTTTCAAGATAAGTATTCTTGTGTATTTACCTCTCCAACTGTATTTATTTTATGCATTACTACGAACATGTTGAATGTTTGAATGAATTTGTTTTTCTTCTGCTATTTATTTCATGTATAATGCATCTATGTATATTTTTAATTCAATACATTTTTATTATCGTGTTCATGGGGCTAGATTGCATAGAGATTATCAGTGTGTAAGATGCGCCCTATCCATCGAGTAGAGGGGTGGGGACATGACACTCTTCCAATTCAGAACTCTTATATCAAGAAGAACTTAGTTCCCTTGGTTTTATTGAAGACATTTCCTATGAAATGCAAGAGGGAAAGAAAGTTTTGGGTTCTGACAACTGGAGCGAGGTAGTTGATGTCCCACGCATAGGTTGTCATGAACCTCCCTTACAGAGTTATTTTGAATAACAACTTGACACTATGTAGAGAAGGTTACCATTTGAGCGGTAGTATTGGGGCAAACAAATGACAGAAACACTTGAAGACTGCCTTGGATTTTATGACCCAGTGGCTGAATACATGGAGCAACCTTGTTATGATGGATGCATGGAAGGATTTTCTAGAGGATGTTATGACCCAATGGCTACATATATGGAGAATATTTGTAGGAATAATGGTTGGTTATGGTTTTACAGTAAAGATCAAGTTCCCTATCATAACCTTTCACCATTCGTCTCTTCATTGTTGTTTTTGATCAAGCATAAGAAGAAAATTTGCATATGGTACCATATTCTTGATTGGCTTCACTGGAAGTTATAAGTTACTTGAATGTGCATTGATGCTCAGTAGGTAGGGTAGGTAGAGATGAATAATATCATCCTAGCGAGCATTTCCTTTAAGAAATTATTTCAGTTATCTTTCAATATCAGTTCAGTTTTGGTTTTCAAAGCACACTGTGGGGCTTTCAGGAAACGATTGGGATCAACCCAATGGATCGACAACATGATCTACGTAGGTTATTTTCTATCTCACAGGGAGGATAGCATCCCCGAGTTAGAGATGCTATTAGCACTTGTGCTAATTTTTGAATAGGCACCTGTAGGGATTTCCTTGCAAAAAGGGGGTACAACCAAAAAATTTCTATGTCTTATGATTTTGAGGTTGCTAAGGAGGCTTATCCTAAGCCCGAGCATCAAATTGGGTCACCCATGGTGCATAAGATTGGCATGGGCGGAGAAAGGTTAAATGATGAGCAAAATCAGTCGCCGCATGGGAAGGCAGCGCAGATCGACAGATATTGAGGATTTGCAATGGTGTGTAGAAAATTAAACTATGAAGGTGTGTGAAATCCGTTGTTCGCTCTGTATCCCAATGATCATGATTTTGAGTGGACCATATCTACAGTGGATATGTGTCTTCACGGTGAAAGAATCTGGAGAGATAAAGGCATGTCGAGGTTGTGATAGCTAGAGGATCCCACACACTTTAGCGGTTAGGATTCTAAATGGGGAATATCTGTGGAGGAAAATCATTTTGCCAACCAAACATGTATGATAGATAAGACAAGGTGGGTCTGCAAAGTGTTGGAGGGCCCCTCATTTTTTAAAAATGGAAATCTAACCAGGATTTGATCCATGGTCCTGGCTGACTTCGAACCAAGAAGGTGCACGACAGTTAAGGGAATGAGACGATGCAAAATCTCCTAGGGTCTCACACCTTCGATGACGAATATTTGGTGGGATAATTAACCGACGACCCTGGTCTATTTTGCAAGGGAAACATGCACAAAGGTTAGCAAGCAGACGGATCATGAAGTGGGGTAGGGGCCACATAATTGACGTTCGAGGCCTCTCGTAAAGGAAATCTAGGGTCAGGGTCTGTTTCACTATCCAAATATGCCAGGGGAGATAAGGAGGAAAGGGACTATGAAATGGAGGTTAAGACAGGTAATATCGATGACATAGGTCACAGCTTGGAATTTTGATATTTGTTGCTCGACATGCACAATGAGGATGAGATCCATAATGATTAGGCAACATAAAGTAGGTATGGACTTTTCATGCCGTACGATAAGGAAGCAGGGACACTAAAAACTAAGATGTATCAGTATCATCATAAGGAATAATCAACAAAGTGCCAAATTTCAAGTCCACCCACCATGAGGCATATGGAGGTTAATTACAAGTTAGGCTAAAGGTCACTTCCGCCAATGATATCATGAGGTCACAACAACAAGGGGCGGCATAGCTGGCGTCACCACATGAGGAATCAGATCAAGATCCTACGTGACCATTTGTGTTGTCATCATGCCACTTGAGGATGGCGTGTTTGTATATTTGAAGGGCTTATTGTTGAACTCAACCTCCCAGCTCGTTATAATTCCATCGTCAGAGTCATTCGAAGATACAGAGAGAATGAATGATGATGAAGAATGGGGATCGATAACTATTACTCTGCTAAGGGTCCTGGGGGTCTCGATAAGGAGCATGTTATATATTTTATGCTTGGGAGACCTGTTATCTGGTGCATTTTATTGGTCACTAGGTGTTGTTTGGAAATCCAGCCCCTATTGGGCCTTCACGCATTAATAAATCCACCCATCGAGGTAAAGATGTCTGCCATTCCAGGAAGTTTGTTAGGATTCATTACGATCATTCAGGATTTGATCTCCAAATTTTGTAATAGAATTAGGGCTTTGTTTTGAGGTTAGTCTCGGGAGCCCTTGAATTATAAATATAACCTTCTCAAAGGAGGATAAAGGGGGTTGAGTGACTTTCATATTTTTGAGGCCTTTGCGCCGGCGTTGGAGGTCTGTACACATTTTTGGGAGTAGCAATGAACATGCTTCTAATGGGTTGTGATATTTATCATGATGTCTATATTTAGTTTGTGTTCTCTATTTATGTCATTTCCATGTGTGTTAAATTCTGCTAAATTATTTCTAGTTGCATGAGAAGAATTAGTTTCACTAAGCGCTCTTTTTATCAGATGTAGCATTTGTCATGTGTTTGTAATGGTTGTTATGGAATTCATCCTAGTTAGATGCTCCATCTCTTTCATTTCCCTTATCATGTTATTCTGCTAAAGGTGTTGCAAGATAGGTGCCCTTGTTCTACTGGGATTTTCTCCTTTCTCCTATCACCACTTGAAGATATTTGGCTGAATATTGCACTTACTTTTCCTGATAATACAGAAGAGAAAACCATTGTTCATTATCTGCTATAATGTCATTGAATGTTTTAGACTATGAATCCATCACCCAATGGTTTTAATATATGTTTTTCTTTCAATATTTTAAGTTACAAATAACTTTGTTACCATCAGAAATCTAGCCTTCTAAATGCTCGTCAAAGCTACATGTACGTGTGAATATTACCGCGGTGACAATGAGAGATCCCTCTCTGATGGAATTGGCTAGAATGCGGTATAAAGGTTGGTTTGAAATGGTTACCCCTGTGACTTCCTATCGCAACCATAGGAAAATTACAGGGTGCTAACATCTTGGTGTCGTTGTCGAGGATCTAATTGCTATTATCTCCTCGAGAAGAACGACGCTGTTTAAATATATGAACCGGTTGAGCACTCGGTCCTAAACACATATTGGTTGTATATTCTATGGTGACTCCACTTTAAATCCTTTGAAGGTGACTCCACTGAGAACACCGACCACCCAAAAGATGGAAATATTTTCAGAGGTTCCATGGCGACTCTACTGGGGAAAATGAGCCCAATATAGCAAGACCTAGAGGGGCATGGTGAAAAGTGAGATACTCTGCTATTTTTCTCCAAGATATCTTGTCTTTCCTAGTAAATCTCTTCCTATCCTTCCCTAAATTGGTCAAAGCAGCTTTCCAATGCTTATCACGCTCAAGACCAGACCAAAGGTCTACCCATGTATATCCTTATTTGAGAAATGAAAATACCCCTTTGATGTGTACATATGATTTGGACCCAGACCCTTCATTTGAGTCCCATAAGAAAAATGATCATCCTTGTGAGACTCGTGATGCTACAACTGGTCTTGTGTATTTTTCTGAGTCCCCAGATAGGGGTATCCAACCCTCGTCTGCTGCTACGGCCTTGTATCCCCCCACTTTAGAGCTTAAACATCCTTCATCATTCAGTTCTAAAATCCCTCTTGGAGGCTCTGCTATAACCCCAACAAAGGATAAACGGTTTTCCCCTCTACTCCTCCCTGCAGTGATGCATAAACCTCCCCAAGAGTACACCCAAAGACACAAACAATTCACTGGGGAAAGGGGTTATCCATTTGAATAACACTTAGGGTATTTTGTAGACTAGACTGGCCTAGAAGAGGTGGACCATGAGGATGTTAAATTAATACTACTCGCTCAAATTCTTGCCAGAGGGAAAAGAAAATGGTTCACCAGTATTCCTGACAACTCCATTTCAAGCTATCAATCTTTTGAGGATTTTTTCAAGAACCAATGGGTAGAAAGGAAAGACCCTAGGAAGGGCTTGTCCCAATTTCATTCCATAAGGAGAGAGGAATGTGAATCTGTCTGGGAGTTCTCTCACAGATTTATGAAAGTATATGATGCCATCCTTACCCAGTTCAAGCCCCCCCTGGCGCTTCCCAACTATTGTATGCTGAAGCTTTTGATAGCGAGTTCACCTTATGGATGAGAGAAAGAAGACTAGTCTCTCTAACAGACATGATGAATGATGCCATAGAAGTAGACATGAACTTGACTGTTGCTAGAGAAAAGGGGAGAGAAAAAGAAGAAAGAAGAAAGAATAAAGAATGAAGAGCTCACCCAACTTTCTCCCTCTAACTCTCCAGAATCCATAATGGACATGATGATGGAATCCATGGAGAGGTGGATGGGGAGACTCATGATGGACCACAACCCCTCTCCCATAAGCGATCTGGAATTTGGAGGACCTATGTGTGTTGAGCAAGCTCAAACTACCACTAAAGAGATGCTAGAACATACAGGGCCTTTTCTACTAGTGGAAGAGGGGGAGTAAAAACATGTTAAGTCTCCTTTTCCTCCCAATCCTGCTTTTCATGAAAAATAAAACCAGCGAGAGGAAGGGGACTGTTTTCCATTATGCTTTGCCTCATTTGATTTTTTGAAACAAAGATTAAGAGTTTCTAGTCAAGTGCATAAAATGGAGGTGAGGAATGATGACATGGCATCTTTGGGAATGGATAATGAAGGGGGTGGCCAATTAGAGGTGGCTGTGTACTCTAGTATTCCCCTTTATGATCACACAGATGAGCAACCAAGAGCCATACAAGAGGAATATTGTAATTTTTTTAATGAAGAAAGTAGCTTGCCTATGGCAAGTCCTGTTTATGCAGGTTTGTAGGAAGATTTTAGTCCTCCACTGTATGATAAATATGGGCATGAATGGTTGGTGGATGAGGGTCCTGTGTGGGATGTCTCTTCTTTCTCTTCTGATTCAGAACTCTTATATCAAGAAGAGCTTAGTTCGCTTGGTTTTATTGAATTCATTCCCTGTGAAATGCAAGAGGGAAAGCAATTTTTGGGTTCTGACAATTGGACCAAGGTAGTTGATGCCCCATGCATAGGTTTTCATTAACCTCCCTTGTAGAGTTATATTGAAGAACAACTTGACAGTATGCAGGAGTGGTTACATCTTGAGCGGAAGTATTGGGGCAGTCCAATGACATAAATACTTGAAGACTGCTTTTGATTTTATGGCCCAGTGGATGAATACATGGAGCGGCCTTGTCACGATAGATGCATTCAAGGATTTTCTGGAGGAGGTCATGACCCAATGGCTAGATATATGGAGAAGCTTGTAGCAATAATTGCTGGTTATGGTTTTACAGTAAATATCAAGTGCTGTATCATAACCTTTCATCATTCATCTCTTCATTGTTGTTTTTTATCAAGCATTAGAAGAAAATATGCATATGATGCCATCTGCTTGATTGGATTCACTAGAAGTTAGAAGTTACTTGAATCAAAATTGATGCTCAATAGGTAGGGAAGGTAGAGATGAATAACCTCAGCCTCACGAGCATTTCCTTTAAGAAAATATTTTAGTTATCTTTTAATATCAATTCAGTTTTGGTTTTCAAAGCACGTTGTGGGGCTTTCAGGAATTGATTGGGATCATCACAATGGATTAGGAACATGATCTACATAGGCTCTTTGCTACCTCACAGGGAGGATATCATCCTCGAGTTGGAGCCGCTTGTTATCACTCCAGGAAACTCCTCTACTTTGTAGCTCGAGGATTCCTGGTAACTTACAATGTTTTTAGGGTTTTCTGATATGGATCAAGTTAGTTTACCTATATAACCTTTCCACTCTCAAGGCATGCATAAAACTCACTCGTTTACAAGGCATTTAGTTGCAATTGCTTAGAAGTTCGGCAATAAGGTGCAGGGATGGATAAATCACCAGGCTGGCAGACTTACGTAAAAAACACATGCATATAAATGGCTAAATCCTGATGAGGATGGTATTTATAAATCAAATAGCACTAATAAACCAATAGGATGACAGCTATCAGCTTTTTAATCAATCTGAAAATGACCTAAATACACATTCAGGCATAAATACAGTAAAGAAAGAGATGATGGCTGAACATATCACAACAAAAGAGCTTATATCATGAATAAGTAAAATGAGAAGATTGAAAGCATTATCGGCTCATAAACCCCAAAGTTGAACCTTTATTATAAAATTGATCATGGGATTTATAGCCTTCTACAAAAAATGACAGATCTTGAAACTTCGATCTGTTTTCACAAAAAATACTCAGAAGTGATAGTTTTTTCAAATTAGGGTTTTAAACCCTACCTAACTATTTTTCTAACTTATGACGAAGATCTAGTTCATTGACTGAATACTAAATAACTGCAGTAGTCACTGATAATCACCACTGTTGGTTCAGTGTAATTTTGCCACTAAAAGCCAGTGTTTCGACGGTTAACTGACGTGACCTTTCTTGTTTAATCCACCAAAATTTTCTACCCTGCTGCCGCAGTTGGTGATTAGAAGTTATAACCTCTAACCCGTCGGTGCCCCAGGCCTGAATGTTGCCGTAGTGTCGACGTCTCAAATCACTAGCATTGCAACGGTTTCTTCGTCGGCCATCGGAAGCTCTGTCCTCTAGCTCGTCGGTGCCCCAAGCCTAAATGCTGCTTTGGTGTCAGTGATTCAAACGACTAATCTTCTCACCATCGATGATCGCAACCCCAAGATTGAACATATCAGTGCTTTCAATCGCTAGCTTGTTGATGATCGAAATATTTAATCACTAATGTGTCGAAACTTTTTATCTGAACGCTACCTCAGTGTCAGAGCTTTAAACCACTAGCTTTTGAATCGGAAATCGGAAGCTCTAGCCACTATCCCATCGGTGACTTAGATCGGAACGTTGTCACAGTGTCGGCGTCTCAAATCAGTAGCATCACGACAGTTTCTACATCGGCGATCGAAAGCTATTTCCTCTAGCCCATTGGAACTTTAAAACACTAGCTTCGCGATCAGAACTTCGAGCCAAAAAATGATCGGGACTTCAAAACACTAGATTCTCCTCAATGACAGCGCCGTAGAGGACTAAAACTCCGCAATGTCGGCATAATAGAGGACTACACCTCCGATCGCTGTTTAAAAACATTCCGATGGAAGTCAAAAATTTAGCAATATGTCTAACCGCTGATGGGGTTTTCTACCTGTTATTTATCTTCCAAATTTTGGTGGCTAATAAGATGTTCTGATCCTCGCCCAAGCCACCAAAAGCTATGACTTGTGAAATTTTCATCCAAATAAAAAACGGAGGCTTTCAAACTGTCAATGATATTCATATCCCTCATTGCGTGAATTAAATTCTTCATACTATCGAAATAAATTATTTTGGGAGATAACATCTGGATCCTACTTAGGGATGGGAACCTCCCAGTGAGGTCCCAAGAACCCCAGACCAAAATGCCTTTCCCTAAAATCAACTAAGCAACTTAACACTATCCTTTATTGTTCCATTGGGCATGGAGTTTATTCTAAAAGCAAAACAACCTACTATCTACTAATTTACAATCATAAGGCCTTAGAACCTCAAAATAAAATAGAGCTTCAAGAACCACCCATTTAATGGGCCATCAAATACCTCTTCACCTTCCAAACTATGCAATTTGAAGGTGTTATTCTTATGTACCTAGGCTATCACAAAAGGGCCAATCCACAAAGAGTCGAATTTTCCATGTTTCCCCTTGTCCTGTCTGACAGCATCCCACTTGACGACCCATTCTCCGACCTGGAAGTTGTTTGACTTTTCTCTTTTGTCAAACATGCCCTTTATCCTCTGTTGATGAGCCTCTAATTTTCCTACAACTTGCTCCCTGATCTGCTGTAACTCCACCAAATCCACCATCCTTCTCATCATATCATTTGGTTCATCTTCCTCTTCCTGAAAGAACTTTGCCACTGGAAGGATGAGCTGGATAGGAAATATGGCTTCAGTGCCATAAACTAGCTTAAATGGAGAAGTCCCTATGGATCTTTTGTTTGTTACCATATCAGCCCATAAAGCAAACTTAAGATTTGAATCCCAGCTTTTCTGATTTGTCTCTAGCAGTTTCATGATGATTCTGACTAAGCTTTTGTTGGATGACTCAGCCAGGCCATTTCCTTGTGGGTAATAGGATGTGGAGTGCACTAGTTGAATACCCATTGATTCACACATTTTAACTAATGCCCTAGCCTTAAAAGCTGGTGCATTATCAGTTACTAACCTTACTGGGCAACCAAACCTGTTGAAGATGTTCTCATATAAATATCTTATGATGACTTGATGAGTGGAATTTTTGGTGGGTACTGCTTCTATCCATTTGGTAAAGTAGTCAGCGGCTACTAAGATCCATTTATGCTGTCCACTAGAAGATGGATTTATTTCACCTATGAAATCTAGACCCCATTGCTGGAAAGGCCCATTCACTGTACTAGGCCTAAGAGGCAAGGATTTGAGCTGCTGCTTCCCTATAAATATTTGACATTGGTCATAGGCCCTTACTAAAGTGCATACATCAGCAAAGAGGACTGGCCAATAGTATCCTACTCTTAAGATCTTATGGGCTGTGGTTTTCCAGTAGTGGTGACCTCCACATGTACTGGAATGAAAGTGATGCATGACCTGCTCTACTTCCTCTTTATCTAGACACCTTAAAAAAATTCCAGATTGATCTCTCTAGTACTACAGTTTGTCAATTATGTAAAACTTAACAGATTTCAACTTAAGAGCTCGTGCTTGGTTAGCCTAGTGAGATCAGGAGAAACTTCTAATTTTTGCAAAAATTGAATGATACCTGAGTACCACTCACATGAAGATATGTTCTCAGCTATTAATGGACTGTTATTCTGATCTTGATTTACTTCTGTTTCAGCTGCTACCACAGTCTGCACCTTTGCTGATCTAACACATGTGAAATTTATTCCCATCAGTTCACAGTTTTCTTTGACCATGAGTTTGGCCAAACCTAATCCCTTTACCAGCTTGGTGGGTTTCACCTCTACATCAAACTCAATGAGTTTGGAAATCCACTTAGCTCTCTTCCCATCAATGTCAGGCTGAGTCAAAACATCCTTCACAGCAGATGAAGGGACATATGCAATGAACTTTGCATGGAGAATGTAGATTTTGAAAGTCTTCAAATATTTTATGAGAGCATAAGCCTGCTTCTCAATTGGGTCATACTTCAGCTCAGCATCTCTCAGGGTTCTGCTGAAGAAAGCAATTGGATGATCAAGACCTTCATCATTCTTTTGTAATAGTACAGTTGCCACTATGTCATAAGATTCAAAAGAGAAAATGTAAAAACCCGTGGTGTAGTTGGGACTAATAAGGGTTGGGGCCCCCATGACGGCTTTCTTAATGTATTCAAAAGAGTTTCTTTCCTGTCAGTCGATCTTATTTCTGCATCCTTTTTTAGCATGACTGTTATGTGAATTACCAACTCGAAGAAATTAGGAATGAATCTCCTGACAAAGTTTATCTTGCCTAAAAAGGACTGAATGTCTCTTTTTGACCTTGGTATTGACAGTTGTTGAATTGCTTCCACCCTCACCGGATCGATCTTTACACCTTCAGCTGAGACTATGTGGCCTAGGAGCTTTCCTTCATTGAGTGCAAACTGGGACTTCTTGGGGTTTAGTGATATTCCCTACTTTCTGCACTTCAGAAATACCTTCCTTAAATGTTGCAAGTGGTCATGATGGTTGTGAGAGTAAACTGTTAAGTCATCCAAATATATCAGCACAAATTTATCTTTTAGCCATACAAAAGCTAGGTCCATGGCTCTCTGAAAAGTAGCCCCAGCATTCATTATCCCAAATGGCATTTTAGCATACATGAAGGTGCCCCAAGGGGTGGTAAAGGCAGTCTTCTCTTGGTCATCAGGGTGCACAACAACTTGGTTGTATCCAAATAAGCCATCAAGGAAGGACATAACTCTAGCCCCCAAGACTTTCTGCAATAGGTGTTCCATCTTGGGCAGTGGATAGTTGTCCTTCTTGGAACACTTGTTCAGGTTTCTAAAATCCACACACAACCTGATTTCTCCATTTTTCGTTCTTACCACTACCAGGTTTGCAATCCACTTGGAATATCTGAGGGGAACTATGATCTTAGCTTTAAGGAGCTTGTGGATCTCTTTTTCAATCACTAGTAATAGGAGAGGGATGATGGGTCTTAGCTTCTGTTTGAAAGGAATGGTGTCCTTCTCCAAAGGAATTCTATGCTGGATGATATTGGTTTCATAAGTTTTTAGGTCACTATACTCCCAGCAAAAAACATCAGCAAACTCTTTTATCAAGCTACAAAATTTAGACTTCTGATCAGCATTCAAACCCATGGAAAGATTTATCAGTTTAGGATGGCTTTGGCTGCCTATGTTTTTCTCTTGGATAGAAGGGTCTAGCTCCTTTTTGGCAGGCTTGAGAGGGATGTCATTGTGATCAAACAGTTCTTCCAGTGGTACTAGACCTCGGGGTATGTAGTTGTTGGGCAATTGGACAATATTCTGCTCAGTGATCACTTTATCTTTTAACTTGATATGTTTGGATTCCTCCATGTTAAGGTTTTCTTGGTCTATGTGTATGTCAGAGAATTAATCTACTAACTGAAGTAATTTACTAAGCTCCTCATCATTCTCGAACACCCTCCAAAATTTTACATTGTATGGCAAAGAGGGTCTGTACTTGACATGAACATCATAGCTGAGCTTAGGGGGTAAAGGAGGAACAAACAGACTTGCAGAGACGACCAGGGAATCAACAAGGCGATTCAAAGCCCTAGTAATATATGACAATTCAAAAAACATAAAGGAGTCTCTGAGTTTCCATACCTCTTCCTTGTAGGCCTTCAATCTAATATTATTATTATTATTTTTTTTTTTTTATTTTTTTATTTTTTTTTTCTGAAAAGCATTGTTGACCTGCTATATGATGAGGTCTGTGTCTCCAAAAATATTCATGCACATGATCCCCATCTCCTTGGAAGCTTTAAATCCTAGTAGCAAGGCTTCATATTCTACTACGTTGTTAGTGGTTTTGAAATCAAGCTTATAAGACAGATGAATGTTTTCCTTAGATGGGGAGATCAATAATACACCTGTGCCTGCTGAGCTTTGAGCGCTAGCCCCATCAAAATACATGGTTTAGATTGTTGTTGTTACTTATTTGGGCTGCTTACGGGTGGGATTAGTGAGATGAACTGATGTATGCTGATTATCATTTATTTGTAAAATGCAAGACCCAAAATCAGTGTCCACTGCGTAGATGGGGTGATTCACTAAGTGGCTCTCCTTGCTTATAATGTATGCTAGCTTATTTTCCCTGTACAGCCTCTTAGTCTCCCCTCCAAACATGGGAATGGTGGCATATGTTAGATCCATATAAAGGGTGCTACCTAGTCTTTTACTCCATGACCGAGACAGCAAGAGGCTGAATTTTGGAGGAATATCAGCCACTACAATGTCCATCATTATGCTTTTCGAAGGTAGCTAAGTTAAGTTTACAGCAAGGTCTTTGATGAGGCACAAGCACTTGACCTTCCTAGAGTCAAAGGAGAATAAATCATGGTAGGGCTTGGTGATGCTGAGGCCAATCTCATCCATCACAGCCTTTGGCATTAGGTTATGAGAGGCTCCTAAATCCAGCATACAGTTATGGAGGACTTTATCATGGATGCTCAAGGATATATAGAATGGTGGGCAGGAGTCCTTTAGGTCTTCGATCATGGGGCCCATGGTTACAACATGCTTGTCATCTTGCAGGTTCACAAAGTCAGTGTCAATGTGCACCTTGGGCTAAAGGGAATTCAGAATTGAGGTTTTGAATGCATCATTCTTCATTAGCTCAATTAAAGGGAAAGGGATTTTCAATTTTTGAATTTCAGACTCGAGGTTGAAGGAATAATGCAGCCTATATGGAAACCTTACCTCATGAGCTATAGGTTTGAGTTGGACTTGATCAGGTGTGGTAGAAGGTGTTGGTTTATGCAATGCTTTGGATGGGACAGCCACTTTATTTGGTAAAACATCAACCTTTCTATCTGGTGCAGTAGGCTGCTTGACAGGTACATCATTCTTCTTGAGGGGAGCAACCAGCTTAGACCTCAGTTTGTAACCTCCCTGACCATCATCTTGATGG
The DNA here is from genome assembly GCA_001517045.1 of Pseudotsuga menziesii. Classification (NCBI taxonomy): domain Eukaryota; kingdom Viridiplantae; phylum Streptophyta; class Pinopsida; order Pinales; family Pinaceae; genus Pseudotsuga; species Pseudotsuga menziesii. Next base: position 130,907 of record LPNX010206323.1, on the reverse strand, counting down.
ACAGCCTCTTCAGTGATCTGCTCATCAATCAGGGCTTCCTCATATTATGCCTGTGTCAAAAAATAATAGTCCACCTCATCCTCCATGCAGTGGATATTGTCTTCAGCTTCTCCTTCTTCTTCGATGAATTCTGGCTCTTCTTCTAATACAACATTTTGAAATGGAATGCTTATCCTTTGATCGTCCCCTTGATTTCTCTCCCTTCTGAGAATATGAACTGGGGGGTTTCGTCTTCTATAAGGAACAAAATTTGGGTTTCGAGGAGCAAATTCACTTGGCCCTTTACCCCTCGTAGGTAGATGTCCTTGGTCCTTCAATTTAGACATTTCAACAGTCAGGTTATCTAACAGTTAGGTCATTTTGTGAATCTTGTTCTCTGATGTCGAAGCCCCACTATAGTCTGTTGGCTACTTTTTCCTGTCTATCTTCCCTTTTACCTTATGAGATGCCAGAATGTTTGACTCTACCTCTAGGGTAGCATCCTGCATGAGTGATAAGGAAGTAGACCTCCTTTCTCTGAGAAGTAAGCAGAATTCGGAGTCAAAGGAATTTGCATAAGTTATCCTGGCTGAGGTATCAGTGGGCTTAATTTCGGTAGGGATCTTGCTGTACATATTGTTAAATCTCTTGGTAAAGTTGGAGACAGACTCCCCATTTTCTCTTTTCAGGTTGCTGAATTCTGTGATATAGTAGAGGTGGTCCCTCCTTTCTCCCCAATGTTTTTGGAAACTGTCATCTAGGGCCTCTATTCCTACCACTGATCCGGTAGGCAGTTCCTTAAACCACTTCCTAGTCTAGACATCTAGGCTTTGTACAAAAACCCTAGTCTATACATCTTCTTGTTCTATGTTAATATTTTCAGCATAGCTATAAAAATCCTCTAGATGTTCTTCAGCAGTGAAATCCCCTTCCCCTGTAAACTTAGGAATATACTTGAGATAATCCCCAGTAGGCATGGCTGCGAGAGGATTTGGAAAAATTAATGGCGCATACCTAGCTACCAGGATCCTTTCCATCTTGGTCAATTGAGGGGTAGCCATATTGGAAATGGGTATGGATAGGGTTATGGAAGGCAGCACTGATGAAGATACTTGTTGAGAAGGAAATGGTATACTTATCCCAGTGGAGTCACCAGGGATTGGATCTTCACAAGCAACGGTGCTTGAAGATGCCCAACCCCTAAATTTTTCTGATGTATCTAAATATTCCTGGGAATTAAGAGTTTTAGCAGAAGAAATAATAGTAGAAATATTTCTTGAAATACCTGATGTAGATTTTTGTGCAGCACAACTGGTATGTCTTAGTAAAGCCCTAACTTTCCTCAAAATTTCTTCTAGATCTAAAACAAGTGTTGCTGGTGGCCCCTTTGGGTTTTCTCTGGTACTTGGTCTTCTTGAAGCCACCTTATATCAATGGAGTCACCAGATATATTATTACAACCATAATAATGTCCAAGATTTGTCTACCATCAAAGCATGGATCTATGTCGTCTCCCAGGAAAGTTGAGCTTCAATCTCCTCTCCTTGGCAATGGCGCCAATTTGCTATCACTCCAAGAAACTCCTCTAGGTTGTAGCTTGATGATGCGTGGTAACTTACAATGTTTTTAGGGTTTTCTAATATGGATCAAGTCAGTTGACCTATATAACCTTTCCACTCTCAAGGCATGCATAAAACTCACTCGTTTACAAGGATTTTAGTTGTAATTGCTTAGAAGTTCGACAATAAGGTGTAGGGATGGAGAACTCACCAGGATGGCATACTTACATAAAAAACACATGCATATAAATGGATAAATCCTGATGAGGATGGTATTTATAAATCAAATAGAACTAATAAACCAATAGGATGACAACAATCAGATTTTTAATCAATTTGAAAATGACCTAAATACACATTCAGGCATAAATACAGTAAAGAAAGAGATGATGGCTGAATAGACCACAAGAAAAGAGCTTATATCATGAACAAGTAAAATGAGAAGCTTGAAAGCATTATTGGCTCATAAATACCCAAAGTTGAACCTTTATTATAAAATCGATCATGGGCTTTATAGCCTTCTACAAAAAATGACAGATCTTGAAACTTCGATCTGTTTTCACAAAAAATACTCAAAAGTGATAGTTTTTTCAAATTAGGGTTTCAAACCCTACCTAACTATTTTTATAACTTATGATGAAGATCTAGTTCACTGACTGAATACTAAATAATTGCAGTAGTCGCTGATAATCACCACTGCTGGTTCATTGTAATTTTGCTTCCAAAATCCAGTGTTTCGGCAGTTAACTGACGTGACCTTTCTTGTTTAATCCGCTGAAATTTTCTACCCTACCACCATGGTTGGTGATCGAAAGTTATAAACTCTAACCCGTCGACGCCCCAGGCCTAAATGTTGCCACAGTGTCGGCGTCTCAAATCACTAGCATTGCGACGGTTTCTTCATCGGCCATCAGAAGCTCTGTCCTCTAGCTCGTCGGCGCCCCAGGCCTGAATGTTGCCATGGTGTCGGAGATTCAAATGACTAATCTTCTTATCATCGACAATCAGAAACCCAATACTGAACGTATCTGTGCTTTCAATCACTAGCTTGTCGATGATCGGAAGCTGTAATCACTAATGTGTCGAAACTTTTTATCTGAACACTGTCGCAGTGTCATAGCTTTAAACCACTAGCTTTGCGATCAGAAATAGGAAGCTCTAGACACTATCCCATCGGTGCCTTAGACCATAACACTGTCGCAGTGTCGAAGCTTTAAACCACTAGCTTCGCGATAAAAAATCAGAATCTCTAGCCGATATCCCATCAGTGCCTTAGACCGGAACGCTGCCGCAGTGTCGGTGTCTCAAATCACTAGCATCGCGATGGTTTCTACATCGGCGATCAAAAGCTCTTTCCTCTAGCCCATAAAAAATTTAAACCACAAGCTTCGTGATTGTAACTTCAAGCCAAAAAAATGATCGGGACTTCAAAACACTAGATTCTCCGTAGTGGCGATGCCGTAGCAGACTAAAACTCCGAAACGTCGGCGTAATAGAGGAATACACCTCTGATCATTGTTTAAAAGCTTTCCGATGGTAGTCAAAAATTTAGCAATACGTCTAACCACCGAAGGGGATTTCCACCTGTTATTTATCTTCCAACTTTCGGTGGCTAATAAGATGTTTTGATCCTCGCTCAAGCCATCAAAAGGTACGACTTGTGAAATTTTCATCCAAATAAAAAACAAAGGCTTTCAAACTGTCAGTGATATTCATATCCCTCATTGCATGAATTAAATTCTTCATACTATCAAAATAAATTATTTTGGGAGATAACACCGCTGTTACCACTTGTGCTAATTTTTGAATAGGCGCCTACAGGGATTTCCTTGTAGAAAGGGGGTACAGCAAAAAAATTTCTATGTCCGATGATTTTGAGGTTTCTAGGGAGGATTATCCTAAGCCTAGGCATAAAATATGGTCATCCCATGGTGCATAATCTTGGAACGGGTGGAGAAAAGTTAAACGATGAGAAAAATCAGCCGCCGCATGGGCGGGTAGTGTAGATCGACAGACACTAAAAATTTCGCAATGGAAAATATGCGTAGAAAATTAAACTATGAAGGTATGTGAAATTCGGTGTTCGCTCTGTGACCCAACGATCACAGTTTTGAGCGAACTAGATCTAGGGTGGAGATGCGTATTTGCAGTGAAAGAGGATGGATAGATAAAGGCATGTCAAGGTTGCGATAGGTAGAGTGGCCCGCAGATTTTAGCGGTCGGGATTCTAGATGGGGAATATCTATGGAGGAGAATCATTTCTCCAGCCAAAATTGTGTGATAGATAAGACAGGGTGGGTCTACGAAGTGTTGGAGGGCCTTGCATTTTTAAATGATGGCGATCTGACCAGGATCCAATCAATGGTCTTGGATGATTTCGTAGCAAGAAGGTGCACAACAGTTAAGGGAACAAGATGATGCAAAATATCGTAGGGTCCCACACCTTCAATGGTGGAGATTTGGAGGGATAATTAACCAGTGGCCCTAGTATGTTTTGCAAGGGAAACATGCATGAAGGTTAGCAAGCGGACGGATCACGAAGCAGGGTAGGGGCCACATAGCTGACGGTTGAGGCCTCTTGTAGAGGAGATCTATGGCCAGGGTCTATTTCACTGCCCAAAGATGCGAGGGGAGGTAAGGAGGAAAGGGACTGTGAAATGGAGGTCAAGACTGGTCATACCGATGGCGTAGGTCGCATCCTAGAATCCTGATATTTTATTCCTAACATGTGCAATGAGGACGAGCTCGATAATGATTAGGTAGTAGAGGGTAGGTATGGAATTTTCACGTCGTACAACAAGGAAGCAGGGGCACTAAAAACCAGGGTGTATGAGTCTCATCATAAGGAGGAATCAACGAAGTGCCAAACATCAAGTCCACCCACCATGAGATATCCAAAATCTGATTACAAGTGAGGTTGAAGGTCACTTCTACCAATGATATCATGAGGTCACAATAACAAGGGGCGGTGTAGCTAGTGTCGCCACATGAGGAATTAGATCAAGAGCCGGCATGACCATCCGTGTTGTCATTGTTCCACTTGAGGATGGCGTGTGTGAATATTTGATGAGCTCATAGTTGAACTCAACCGCCCAACTCGTTATAATGCCACCATCAGAGCCGTCGCTGGGCCTTCACGCATTAATAGCTTCACCCATCGAGGTAAAAATGTTCATTGCACTAGAAATTTTTTTAAATGCTAGTAAATACCATGATGTCTTGATAAATTGCAACACCACTGTAGGAATAGTTCCTAAATTTCTCGATCCTAAGAGCATCCTGCTGAAACCTCCAGAAAAGGAAAGTGGATTCCATTACCATGATACATAGTATCCATTGCTAGGGACGGTCGGTCTGAATGAATGTTTAGACAGGGGGAGAAAGGATGGAAGGTCTTTGGCATCATTGTCCTTGACACAAATTAGTAACCCCGATGAAGTTGATGACAAGTCCAAGGAGGAACTGCGCTTGCATAGCCGGTAGGAAGGTTTTTGTCATGGTGGCAGAAGCAGACAAGAATGATAATCCCATCAAGGATTTAGTGTTGTCGATAAATGGGGATATCTTCTCCACATCTACACAAATGACAGTGTTACTAGGAAATATAGCCACTGGATAAAAATCCAAACACAAAAGGAGCATAAACCTTCCTTCCAGCTGTGAACATAGGCAGAACAAGAACATCAAACACAGAATGAGCATAAAAGTCAGAAGCAGAAGGAGAAACGAGCTGAGCTGAGTCAGAAGAAAGTTGTTAAAGGTGCTCCAAACCATCCTTTCCACACCAAGCGAGGCTGCATCCCAGATGACACATTGCTATTTTGATCCAACATAGCTATTACAACGTATTTCCCTTTGTAGGTGCCAATCATGATGAGTCTTCCATTCCAGGAATTTTGTTAGGATTTGTTATGATGATTCGGGATTTGATCCCCAAATTTTGTAACAAAAATAGGGCTCTCTTTCAAGGTTAGTCTCAGGAGCCCTTGCATTATAAATATAACCTCCTCAAAGGAGGATAGAGGTGGTTGATTGACTATCATATTTTTGAGGCCTCAACGCTAGAATTGCAACTCTGTAAACATTTTTTCGAGTAGTAATGAAAAGGATTCTCTGTGGTTGTGAGATTCATCACAGTGTCTATATTTAGTTTGTGTTCTCTATTTATGCCATTTCCATGTGTGTTAATTTCTGCTAAATTCTTTCTAGTTGCATGAGAAGAATCGGTTTCACTACACGCTCTTTTCATCAGATGTATCATTTGTCATGTGCTTTTAATGGTTGTTATGGAATTCATCCTAGTTAGATGCTCCATCTCTTCCATTTCCCTTATCATGTTATTCTTCTAAAGGTGTTGAGAGGGATTCATCCATAGATAGGTGCCCCTTACTTTAATGGGATTTTCTCCTTTCTCCAATCACCACTTGAAGATATTTGGATGAATATTGCACTTACTTTTCCTCATAATGCAGAAGATAAAATCATTGTTCATTATATGTTGTAATGTCCTTGAATGTTTACGACTGTGACTCCATTGCCCAATGGTTTTAATATTTGTTTGTATTTCAATCTTTTAAGTTACAAACAAATCTGTTACCATCATAAATCTAGCCTTCTGAATGCTTGTCAAAGATAAATGTACATGTGAATATTACCGTGACAATAAGATAGCCTTATTTGACTGCATTGGCTAGATTGCAGTCTAAAGTTTGGTTTGAAATGGTTGCCCCTATGATTTCCTACCACAACCATAGGAAAATTACAGGGTTCTAACATCTTGGTACCGTTGTCGGGGACCTAATTGCAACTATATCCTTGAGAAGAATGACATTGTTTATATCTAAGAACTGGTTGAGAAACTGTTCCTAGACACATATTAGTTGTATATGTGCTGGCGACTCCACTTTAAAGCCTTTGAAGGTGACTCCACTGGGAACACCGACCACCCAGAAGCTGTAAATATTTTCATAGGCTCCATGGAAACTCTACTGGGGAAAATGATCCCAATATAGTAAGACCTGGAGGGGCATGGTGAAAAATGAGGTACTCCACTGTTTTTCTCCAAGATATCTTGTTCTTCCTAGTAAATATTTTCCTATCCTTCTCTGGACTGGTCAAAGCATCTTTTCTATTATTATCACGCTTAGGACAAGATGAAAGGTCTACCTACGTATATCCTTATTTGAGAACTCAAAATACACATTTTCCCTATACATATGATTTGGACCCATACCCTTCATCCGAGTCCCTTAAGAAAAATGATCATCTTTGTGAGACGTTTGATGCTACAGCTGACCCTACATTTTTTTATTAGTCCCCAGATAGGGGTCTCCAACCCTTGTCTGCTGCTACTGCCTTGTCTTCTCCCACTTTAGAGGTTAAACAACCTTCATCATTCAGTTCTACAGTACCTCTTGGAGGCTCTGCTATAAACCCACCAAAGGATAATGATTTTCCCCTCTAGTACTCCCTATAGTGTTGCATAAACGTCCCTAGGGGTACGCCCAAAGACTCAAGCAGTTCACTGGGAAAGGGGGTTATCCAGTTGAAGAACACTTAGGGTGGTTTGTATACTAGACTGACCTAGAATATGTGGACCATGAGGATGTTAAATTCAAACTACTCGCTCAAAGCCTTGCCAAAGGGGCAAGAAAATGGTTCACCATTCTTCTTGACAACTCCATTTCAAGCTATCAATATTTTGAGGAGGTTTTCAAGAACCAATGGGAAGAAAGGAAAGACCCTAGGAAGGGCTTGTCCCAATTTCATTCCATAAGGAGGGAGGAGAGTGAATATGTATGGGAGTTCTCTGACAGATTTATGAAAGTATATGATGCCATCCCTACCTAGTTCAAGCCCCCCCTAGCCTTTCCCAACTAGAGTATGTTGAATCTTTTGATAACGAGTTCTCCTTATGAATGAGCAAAAGAATATCAGTCTCTCTAGCAGACATTATGAATGATTCCATAGAAGTAGAAATGAGCCTAACTGCTTAGGGAGAGAAGAAGAAGAATGAAGAAAGAATGAAGATCTCACCCATATTACTCCCTCTAATACTCCAAAAGCCAGAATGGACATGATGAGGGAAGCCATGGAGAGGTGGATGGAGGGACTCATGATGGACCACAACCCTTATTCCATAAGTGATCAGGACTTTGGAGGACCTATGTGTGTTGAGGAAGCTCAAACTGCCATTGAAGAGCTGCTAGAACATACAGGGCCTTCTCTACTAGTGGAAGAGGGGGAGGACTAACAACTAAAAAATCCTTTGCCTCCTAATATTGCTTCTCATGAAGAATACAACCAGCAGGAGGAAGGGGACTATTTTCCATTCTGCTTTTCCTCATTTGATTTTCCGAAACAAAGATTAAGAGTTTCTAGTCAAATGCAGAAAATGGAGCTGAGGAATGATGTCATGGAATTTTTGGGAATGGATAATAAAGGGGGTGAGAAATTAGATCTGACTATGTACTTTATTATTCCTCTTTATGATCACATAGATGAGCAGTAGAGATCCATAGAGGAGGAATATTATAATTTGTTTCATAAAGAAAGTATCTTGCCTATGGCAAGTCCTGTCTATGGGGGTTTGTAGGAAGTTTTCAGTCCTCCACTATATGATAAATATGAGGATGACTGCTTGGTGGATGAGGGTCTTGTGTGGGATGTCTCTTCTTTCTCTTCCAATTTATAACTCTTATATCGAGAAGAGATTAGTTCCCTTGGTTTTATTGAAGACATTCCCTGTGAAATGCAGGAGGGAAAGAAAGTTTTGGGTACTGACAACTAGAGCAAGGTAGTTGATGTCCCATGCACAGGTTGTCATGAACCTCCCTTGCAGAGTTATTGTGAAGAAAAACTTGTCAATATGCAGGTGAGGTTACAGTTTGAGCGGCAGTATTGGCGCAAACTGATGACATAAATACTTGAAGAATACCCTGGATTTTATGACCTAGTGGCTAAACACATGGAGCAGCCTTGTCATGATAGATGCATGGCAGGATTTTCTGGAGGATGTCATGACCCAATATCTATATATATGGTGAAGTTGTGCAGCAATAATGGTTGGTTATGGTTTTACAATAAATATCAAGTTCCCTATCATAACCTTTCACCATTCGGCTCTTCATTGTTGTTTTTTATCAAGCATAAGACAAAAATTTGCATATAGTGCCATCTACTTGATTGGCTTCATTGGAAGTCAAAATTTACTTGAATGGGCATTGATGCTCAGTAGGTAGGGTAGGTAGAGATGAATAATCTTGGCTTGGTGATCATTTCCTTTAAGCAATTATTTCAGTTATCTTTTAATATCAGTTCAATTTTGGTTTTCAGAGCATGCTGTGGGGCTTTCAAGAAACAATTGGGATCAACCCAATGGATCGGGCACGTGATATTCGTAGTTTCTTTGCTACCTCACACGGAGGATAGAATCTCCGAGTTGGAGCCACTATTAGCACTTGTGCTAATTTTTTAATAGGCGCCTGCAGGGATTTCCTTGCAGAAAGCGGGTACAACCAAAACCTTTCTATGTCTAATGATTTTGAGGTTGCTAGGGAGGCATATCCTAATGCCGAGCAAAAAATTGGGTCAACTCACAGTGCGTAAGCTTGGAACGGGAAGAGCAAGGTTAAACGATGAGAAAAATCATTCGCTACATAGGTAGGTAGCGCAGACCAACAGATGCCGAGGATTTTGCAATGGAAAATATGTGCATAAAATTAAACTATGAAGGTGTGTGAAATCTGTTGTTCACTCGATAACCCAATGTTCACAATTTTGAGCGGGCTAGATCTATGGTGGAGATGCGTCTTCACAGCAAAAGAGGCCAAAGAAATACAGGCGTGTCAAGGCTGCGATAGCTAGAGGGGCCCACAAAATTTAGCGGTTGGGATTCTAGATGGGGAAGATCTGCGGAGGAGAATCATTTCGCCACCCAAACTTGCATGATAGATAAGACAGGGTGGGTCTACGAAGTGTTAGAGGGCCTCACATTTTTAAACGATGGCGATCTGACCAAGATCCGATCAATGGTCCTCACTGATTTTGTAGCAAGAAGATGTACGATGATTAAGGGAATGAGACGATTCAAAATCTCATAGGGTCCCACACCTTCGACAATGGAGATTTGGCGGGATAATTAACTGATGGCCATGATCTGTTTCACAAGGGAAAGATGCACAAAGGTCAGCAAGTGGATGGATTGCGAAGCGGTGTAGTTGTCACATAATTGACGGTCGTGGTGTATCGTAGAGGAGATATATGGTTGGGGTCTATTTCAATGTCCAAATATGCCAGGGGAGATAAGGAGGAAAGGGACTACGAAATGGAGGTCAAGACAGGTAATATTGATGACGTAGGTCGCACCCTGGAATCCCGAGATTTGTTGCCCGACATGCACAATGAGGATGAGCTCCATAATGATTAAGTAATAAAGGATAGGTATGGCATTTTCACGTCGTACATCAAGGAAGCAAGGGCACTAAAAAAGAGGGTGTATCAGTTTCATCATAAGGAGGAATCGACGAAGTTGCAAATGTCAAGTCCACACACCATGAGATATCCAAAGGTTGATTACAAGTGAGGCTGAAGGTCACTTCCGCCAATGATATCATGAGGTCACAACAGAGAGGGGTGGCATAGCTGGCATCATCATATGAGGAATCGGATCAATAGCCCACGTGACCATCTATGTTTTCGTCATTCCACTTGAGGATGGCATGTGTGAAGATTTGATGGGCTCATAGTTGAACTCAACCGACCAGCTCGTTATAATGCCACCATCATATCCGTTCGAAGATACAAAGAGAATGAATGCTGATGAAAAATGGGGATGGGTAACTATTGCTCTGCTAAGGGTCCTGGGGATCCCAATAGGGGACATGTTATGGATTTTATACTTGGGAGTGTTGGCCAAAACTCACCAACAAAGCCTTGTCGACAGGTTTTTTCACTCTGTCGACGCCCAACCAGCGCGATCTCCCTGAGCACCGGTCCAGACAGGTTTTACCCTTCCTAGCAACACCCACAAAGCAAATGAAGTCTCACCTGAGATGTTAAAGGAGATCTGTCGGAACCAAGTTTCCGATAGTAAGGAGGAGGATCAGGACATCAGTGATTTATCAGCATAACTATTAGACCTAGCATATCCATTTATCAAATATCATAGTATTCATCATAGATCTATCGTTTCAATCACATATCTAGTAGATTGTATCATACATCTATTCATTGCAGCAATATTACATTCATGCAATAGAACCATCGCAGTAAATAAAGACAGGAAAAGACATTGGGACATATGAAAAGGGAAACAAGGAAAACAGTGATTCGGCTCAATATCCTTCATATCATATTACTTTCATCGCAAAAAATCCAAAACAATAGTTTTCTCTCTCCACAACGAGAGGAAGATCAATCCATAGAGTCGTATACAGGTCACAATAGATTCAATCTCTCACTTCAGTCTCCTCTCAGACACATCTCTTCTGTGTATCTCTCTATATTTACAATTGCAATTCTAATCTATATATAGGCTTGTGCCTTTACATTCAAGGTCCATTTCTAACTAACTCCTAATTGATTTAACCACTAATGACCTATATCCACAAAATGTGGTCAACCGATACAAAAAGATGCATAAAATATTCAAAAGTGGTTTGCTTTCCACCCATCGCGCTATCTTTGTCTTGTGTTGTGTTGCGTGAGCTTGCGCCTCCTCCGCGATGCTACGCAACTCACTTACCCCAAACCCCTTCCAACAGGGATACCTGTTATCCGGTGCATTCTATTGGTCACTAGGTGATGTTTGGAAATATAGCCCCTGCTGGGCCTTCACGCATTACTAACTCCAGTCATCGAGTTAAATATGTTCATTGTACTAGAAAGGTTTTCTGATGCTGGTAAATTCCATGTTGTCTTGATAAATTGAAACACCATTGCAGGAACAATGCCTGGAGTTCCCAATCCTAAGATAATTCCACCGAGACCTCCAAACAAGGTTGTGGATTCCATTACTGTGATACTTAGGACAGTCAGTCTAAACAGATTTTCGGACAAGGGGAGAAAGGGTGGAAGGTCTTTGACATCATTATCCTTGACACAAATTTCTAGCCCCAATGAAGGTGATGACAAGTCCAAGGAGGTGTTGCGCTAGCATAGCTGGTAGGAATGTTTTTGTCACGGTGGCAGAAGCAGACAAGAATGATAATCCCATAAAGCATTTAGTGTTGTTGATAAATAGGGATATCTTCTCCAGGTCTGCACAAATGACACTGTTACCAGGAAATATAGCCACCGGATAAAAAACCAAACACAAAACGAGCATAAACCTTCCTGCCAACTGTGAACACAAGCAGAAGATGAACATCAAACATAGAATGAGCATAAAATTCAGAAGCAGAAGGATAAATGAGCCAAGTTGAGTCAGCAAAAAGATGTTAAAGGTGCTCCGAACCATCCTTGTCATGCCAAGTTAGCCTACATCCCAGATGACACATTTCTATTTTTATCTAGCATAGCTGTCACAATGCATTTCCATTTGTAGGTGTCAATCATGGCGAGTCTTTTATTCCAGGAAATTTGTTAGGATTCATTATGATGATTTGGGATTTGATCCCCAAATTTTGTAGCAGAATTAGGGCTATGTTTTGAGGTTAGTCTCGGGTTCCCTTGCATTATAAATATAACCTCCTCAAAGGAGCATAAAGGGGGTTGATTGACTTTCATATTTTTGAGGCCTCAACATCGGAATTGGAGCTCTGTAAACATTTTTTGTAGTAATGAAAATGATTCTCTGTGGTTGTGAGATTCATCACGGTGTCTGTATTTAGTTTTTTTTCTCTGTTTATTCCATTTCCATGTGTCTTTATTTTTACTAAATTCTTTCTAGTTGCATGATAAGAATTCGTTTCACTAAGCGCTCTTTTCATCAGATGTAGCATTTGTCATGTGTTTGTAATGTTTGTTATGGAATTCATCCTAGTTAGATGTTCCATCTCTTTCATTTCCCTTATCATGTTATTCTTCTAAAGGTGTTTCAAGGGATTCATCCATAGATAGGTGCCCCTTGTTGTACTGGGATTTTCTCCTTTCTCCTATCACCACTTGAATATGTTTGGCTGAATATTGCACATAATTTGCCTCATAATACATAAGAGAAAATCATCGTTCATTATCTGTTGTAATGTCCTTGAATTTTTCAGACTGTGAATCCATCGCCCAATGGTTTTAATATTTGTTTGTATTTTAATCTTTTAAGTTACAAACCACTATGTTACCGTCAGAAATCTAGCCTTTTGAATGCTCGTCAAAGCTTCATGTACATGTGAATATTATCGTGACAATGAGAGAGCCCTCTTTGACTGCATTGGTTAGAATGCAGTCTAAAGGTTGATTTGAAATGGTTACCCCTCTGACTTCCTACCGCAACCATAGGATAATTATAGGGTGCTAACACCCACACAAATCTAAACACAATGTCAAGTGGAGCTCTTGCTCTATATGACTTACCAACAAGAAATGATTATTTATGCTGGTTACCAAGAATGCACCCTTCACAAAGTTTGTTTGGTTGTTCAATCAACAGAAAACCATTTACCATGTTTTTTATATGCAACAAATTAAGACCACTGAAACTTAAATGAACAAACCTTAAGTGTCATAACCATGAGTGATTCGAGAGGACTGATATTAAAGCAACAGACAAATCGTTTTGCAACTTTTGTAATTAGTGTTCTATGTGAATCAAGGATCTCACAAGTATCATTTTCAAAATAGACTTTATATCCATTTTGTAGTAGTTGTCCAATGCTAATTAGATTTTTTTTTAGATTAGGGGCATAATACACATTTGGAATGTGTTTTTTTTCACCTTGCTTAGTTTCAAATTTTATGCTACCTTTACCCATGACATCTAATTTTTTATCTTCTCCCAATTTTACTTCTGACTGCACAGATTCATCTATGCTTGCAATCATATCCTTGTTTCTACTCATGTGGTTACTACAACCACTATCTTAAAACCATACTTCTTTTGACCTTTCTTGTGCACTATTACAAGTAATAAACATCGAATCACTATTTTCAGAATGATTCTCTCTTGAGGAATTTGAATTCTGCATATTCATATCAAACTGCTTCTTCCTACATTCAGGTGCATAATGACCATATTTTTGACAATAGTGGCATTGGATATGTGATTTGTCATACCTTTGTCCTTGGCCATGAAATTTAAGAGAATGTCTGCCACCTTTGCCTCTTCTGCTTGTAAATAAATTGTAATTTTCTCCTTCTTCATGAGAGTTATCTAATCTTCCACCTTCATTGCGATTGTTGATTCTTCCTCTTCCAAATCCTCTTGTACCTATATTAGTGATTCTTCCTCCTCCTCTGTTGTTGTTAGCTTGAACTTGTGATTTGAATGCATTTTCCATAGAGGAACCATTTGACTTATTGAGTCTTTTCTCATGGGTTTGTAAAGACCCCATAAGACCATCAATAGAAACTTGAGACAAATATTTAGATTCTTCAATAGCTACAACAATTGGGTCAAATCTAACAGGAAGACTCCTCACAATATTTTCTACAACCTTTTGATCATCCAAAATATCTCCATAAGACTTTATCTAATTTACTATACTCTACGCACAAGTGAAAAAATAATTTATTGTCTCATAATTTGACATTTGCAAATTTTCAAAATCTCTTCTAAGCATTTGTAATCTTACCAACTTTACTTTGTTAGTAACTTGATAAGAGTTTTGTAGAGTGTCCCATTCATGCTTGGACCTTGTAGCTGCTGCAACCCAAGAGAAAAACTATTCTTCCATTGCTTGTATTAAAAATAAGGCCTTAGCATTCTTCTTCTTATTCTCTTTGAGAATATCCTTTTGTGCTTGTGATAAAGCATTATATGCTGCTTGATCTAGTGGCTCTGTAAAACCATTATCAACCAACTCCAATAATTCTTGTGAACAAAATAAAGTCTTCATTTTAATGCCCCGATATTCATAATTTTTCCCATTAAATTGTGGAATTTGGGGTTGAGTGAGACTACTACTACTACTCACACCCACCATAATTAAATTGCAACAAAATATATCACTTCCACAACACTTTCTCAATGCAACTTGGAACAACCAATGCAAAGTGATTAAATATTGCACTTTCACAATACTTTGTGATTTAAAAAAATATATATTCCAATGGTCTTTTAACAAAATTAAAATTAAACTAATGACCCATAAATAATTGTCTTCCCAAAATACAATACATGGGTTGGAGCAATTACATCACACCAAATTAAATGTTTTACCATTGCATTCATCATAAAACAACATTACCAGAAATCAATTCTTCCCAGTTTGCACCTCCAGAACCAACATGTGCTCTTCCACAACAAGTCTCTCCACAACCTTGCTCTAATACCAGTTTGTAGGTAGAGAATGCAAAAAGAAAACTAAAAACAAGAGCTGAAAATACAATGAGATAGAAAATAAAGCTGCTGCTCAGAATTTTGCAGCTTTGAAATGATATTTATAGCATTTTTTACAAGCATGTTTTTATATTCTTTTTCTTGCTCGACGGTGAGATTTATTAATTAAACGAGTGAGTAGTTCGTTGGACGGCTGGACGACTGCTACTGACTGCTACAGTTGGTCAGCAGCTACTGGTCGACAATGGTCAAGCTTACATTGTTCAACAAAGTCTACTTATCTGACCACTTTTCGTAAAGAGGACACCGCTATAACAATGTCTACTTATCTGACCACTTTTCGTAAAGGGGACCCTGGTATATTTGCTTGGATTGTTAAATACAATTTTACTAGAAAATGAAAAAGATGCAGAAGAAGTAGAAAATGGAGTCGAAGCAAACGGAGAAAATTTTCCACTGGCATTCAAAATTTATTCAATCTCTCATTCCTAAGGAATAATTAAACATCTTCTCCTTACCTGAACGAGTTCTCTAACACTGAGAATCCAACGTAGAGGTGTGCATTGTTGAAACTCCCAAGAAGAAGCAGCCAATGAATTTAAATTCGTATTGCTACCAAGTTGAATAGGCATGCCACCTGGATGAGCAAAGGCCCTTATGATATATTTTTTCCAAATGGGAGGGAGGGAATTTCAATGCCACGTCACTTTCTCCCAATGGGTGGGAGGGCTTTTCAATGCTGTGCCACTTCTTTTTCACATGGGAAGGAGGAGTTTCCATGCCATTTCATATTTTTAAATGACATTTCATTTTTAGTTAAGTGAACATGAGAGATTAAGGTATCGAAAGGATCTCAATTTTGGTTTTGAGTTTTATGTTTTATTTTAATTTTGACCCTATTTTATATATTAAGGGGGATTTTGTTTTTTTTAATGTAAAATTTGAAAGTTTCAGGATATGCAAAGTATTAGGATAATTATATTTTTTTAATGTATAATTTATATAAATATTTATATTTAATAAATTTAATTCTTAAAGTTGTTACTTATATGATTATACAAATATAAATTATAATCATGGTTTTGGTTTTGAGTTTTATGTTTTATTTTAATTTTGACCCTATTTTATATATTAAGGGGGATTTTGTTTTTTTTTAATGTAAAATTTGAAAGTTTCAAAGTATTAAGATAATTATATTTTTTTAATGTATAATTTATATAAATATTTATATTTAATAAATTTAATTCTTAAAGTTGTTACTTATATGATTATATATGGTATTTTATTGTTGTATTACTAGTATAGACCCCTTTTAAACATAGATCTATTAAGAATCACATCACATCATTAGTAGAAACTTGCATCATTTAAAAATCAAATCCTAATTCTCAAGCTATTAACTCCTAATTCTCAAGCTATTTTGCATAAATGATGAGAACAGAAGTGTATGAAAGCAAAGTAAAAAGTGGGTATTCAGATCTAAAAAGATAAGAACTATTACATGCTCACATTTAATACTAATAGAAGTCCATAGAAGTATTGTGAAAATGCAACTCATGTTTACAAACGAAAGGAGGGTAGGAGTGTGACATGAAAAAGCACATCCAAAGCAGTCTTATAACCCAAATCTAGATATATCTTCACATTGAATTTCTGCACATCCATTCTATGTTTCATCCTTTGGAACAGACTTAGTAATATTTGTCAAATTCCCATAATCATCAAAGGCTACAAGGGGTTTCAAACGCGCTCCTGCACCTATACATGTTCCATGGGAACCATATGGATCCCCTCCTCTGCCATGATAGGCATAAAATTCATCACCAAAACCACCATCATCAACATCAAAACCACTCTTATCGTAACCTAGATATTTTTCAATGGGGATTTCATAGTATTTATGATCGAAATCAGGGTACTGAAAGGAATTGCGATTTTCATACCCTCCATGATCGATAAAAGCAAACCCATGGTCATATGTAGGGTTTTGGGTGGCGACAATAGGGTGGTAAATAATGGTAGTAGGAACAACCTTAGTAAACCTAATATTAGGGCGGAACTTACTCTACATCTATAGCATTAATTGAATAGAAAGGTTAGGTTGGGTAATGATCTCCTCAGAGTCCCATGGGCCTTATGCGTGCAATCAATCTGTGTATATAGAATGCATTGATTCCTCCATTGGAACTATAGTTCGAGGAGCAATAACCATGACCAAATCTTTAGGGGACTGTTATAGCTAATTGTACCACACATGGTTGATTACATGTTGATGGCCTTCCCTATCCCTCTATAGACTCTTTAGACCCCATGGAATTATATTATCCTTTGATGTTCCTAGATCATTCCTAAAAAACCCATGTTTATTGTTGTACGCAACTTGTAATCCCATACTCGCGTGTACACGCAACTTTTGACCTCAAACCCGCGTACATCGGGATGTGTGCATAAGTCCAAACATTTTTCGAATTTCCTCATGTGATTATGAATATCCTGACTCTTGGCCTTCCATGTTCCTTGAGAACACTCATATTTGACCCTCCATTACCCTTTTGGATTTCTATATAAGGAACCCCTTGGATACATCGAAGAGGAGGAATTGTCAAAGAGCAAGTAAACTATAGTCCTTTGTTTCCATAGTTTGCATATACTTGAGTCTGCATCCCTTTGTCCCTTTGGAGCACTTTGTGTTCTTCCCAATCTTTCCTTTGCTTGTGAGTTTGCTATCGAGAGATGGAGGATTGAGGTGGTGGAGGCCTAGGTGGACGACTCGGTTTCTCCCAGGGATAATTTTAGGGGCGAATTTTAGCCCAGTGGGCTATTTTTCCATGTTTTTCTCCCAAAAAAGATTCTCCATTTTGCATTTTTTGAAGCGTTGTTTCGCCCAATTTTGATGGGGTGAAATTTTTTCACTCTAAAAATTGCCAAATTATTATATAAACGATGTAAAATTCTTCGAAATTAAAATATTTTTTCAAAAATTCCGCCAATCATTTTATAGTTGGGGTTTTAAGAATTAGTAATATTCGCCAACATTTATACACTTTTAAATAAGTATGGTTCCTTAAAATCATCCCTGGTCTCTCCGGTTCGTAGACGTGCCGACAGAGGTTGTCACTATTGTAATATTTTATTTTATTAATAGAAATATCTTTTCTCGTCCAATTATGTGCAATTGAATATGAATATTGAATCCATGGATGTATTTAATTGTTTATGCATTATTGAATATATATGCTAGAGTAGGTCTAACACACTATTATAGAGCATGCTTGTCTTGTTTACTGTTGTTGAGAGTGAATTGCTAATACAAGCGTGAATTGGAAAGCTCAAGGGGGATCTACTTCAACCGTCCGAAACAAGGTATGATTCGGTATCCCTTACTATTAGATGTTTGGTTTCTCTTTCATATTGGGAAAGATTGATTTCTAGTGTCAAAGCTATCTGTTGTGGAACACCCCAAGCCATAGGAAATTTATCTCCATAACAGAATTGGCGACAGTACCGAGGAGGATCCTTGTTTTTCTTTGGGGATGGGGGCACAATGTGTTTTATACTTGCTCTTTGTTTCTCCCCATTTCTGTTTCGCATTTTATAGTATGTTCATCCATTGACACTCCCCTTGATTAGTTTGACCGCTAGCCTTCTTATTACCACTGGTTTCTCTGTATACGCGGGTTTCAGCTAAACAGGTACATACGTGGGTTTTAGCTGAAAAGGTGCGTACATACAATGTTGTTCCTTCAACAGTCGTGTACATCCTCCATTTTGGTTGAGTTTTTGATGTGAGAATTTGTTGGGTGGGTTGTGAGTGTGGCTGGGTCCTCCTAGGTTCTGATGTTGTCGATTGACTGCTTCTATTGTGACCAGAAACCGCTTTTTTCATTGATTTTTCTTTGAAATAGTTCTAGTCATTTATCTTTTTCATTTTTCCATTAGTGCATTACTCTTTTTTTCTCAATATATTGTTGGGCTTGTGTTTTATACTTGTTTCAGAGATTGAGAGTTTTAAATGACTTTTATTTCATTTTTCATTCTTTTATATTGAAAAATACAAAATAGTTGCATTCTTATTTGCATCTCACATATGGATTTAAGGAGGTATTTGCATTGGATTGCTTGGATGAGAGTTGTTTTTAGGATTTCATATAGGAAGGATCAGCATTGACATTTGGAAGGGAATGAATATTTTTGCGTCTCATGTAGTGGCATACCCTATTTTTCATTCTACAAAGATTGCTCTTGGCATTGTTTTTTAGTTGTGCACTTTTATTTCACTGTTGAGCCGTCATAACTTCATTAGTTGCACAATCGTTTCCCTTTGAGTACTCATAGCCAATTAAAATCATTGCTTAATTAAAATGAACTACACATTTTTCTTTTATAGGGTTCACCAACAAGATTAGGATTTAGAGTCTTGGAATAGTTCATTGTGAGTCAATTCTCCAAGAATACTAAACAAAACAAGTAGGTGTCTATCCAGGTGAGAGAGTGAAATCCTTGGTATAATTAGTGTTTCTTAGGAGGCTCCTCTTGCATAGGAGTTAAGCATGAGGCAGCGTACACTATTGTGATTGGGATGACCCCTCGTCACTTTCTATGAGTTTCGGAGATATTTCCAATATCGTATTCGTATCTCGGGGCTATTTTGAGTTTCAGGCTTTTCTACCCTTCCCATATGGTCGATCCCTCCTGCGACTTTCTACCTGAGCATTGATTATATTGGGGTGACCTTAGTTGCCTTACCTAGGTATCGTAGGGGGTACTTGGAGAGGTTATTCTGTGAGTGTCCTGGCCAGGTAGGGGTCAGACAACATAATTGATTTACGCGTTGAAGCTAAGGGCCACTATAATTGGTTACATACCTCCTCTTGTAGTGTATGGGAGTTTCGATCCTCTCCTAGGCGAGACATACTTGCTACATTTGAGAGCTCACTTATCCTCCTCTTGGCTTGCTTGCATTTTGGCCGTATATTTTCTTAGGATTGTGCTCTTTATGTGCTAGTTGGCTTTTGGGATCGCGGTTACTTGAGTATATTTATGTTCTCTTGAGTTTGGGTCCTTTTATGTTCGACATGCCTCATATCACTACTTGTATCGCGTCACCTGCTCCAGGCCCTAGGGCAGACCCTGGTGGTTGACTCAGGGGCACCACAGCCCCTTACCTTGCTCATAGATTTGGGAGTGGTGATATTTCATCCTCTACTCCATTTGTGGAGGATTTTCACTACCTTAGTCCACTCTTAACACTAGTGTTCACCCTCATGAGGGTGGTAGTGGATACTTGAACATTGGGTCTACAACTTACATTCCTTCTTATGTCCCATCGTCCATCGTACTATTTCCTTTTAATGTAGTTGTCATGATCAATCCTACCTATATCCTATAGTTTGGATTCTTTAATGACTATTTCCAGTTGTTTTAGACTAATATTATTGTCATGTAGGGTCTGGTTTTTGTACAGTCTCTCCAAGGCTTTGATCCATTCGTGCCTATTACATGTATAATGTATGAACTGACATATAGGTTAGTATTTCACATCTGATTGCATTTATGCATTACCTTATGACCGTTTCATTTTAACCTTAGGTACGAACCCATTCCATGATGTCACGAAACCTTCTTGCTACTTTTAGAAGTGGCATTGTGTGAATGGTAGAGCTTTCCCATACATGGGTACCCTAGTTAGATCCCATATTGCATTTGGTGCCCATGTCAATATTTCTCCTTTAGGTTGTGGGAGTTCTTTTAGTCCCTCCATGTCTTTGAGAAAGAGCTTCATTATCCTCTTGAACTTTATGCTGGCCATTTCCCTGGGACTCCCTTGTATATATCAAGTTGTAATTGCATTTTCATGAGTTTTGCTTTCCTTCTTGAGATTTATGCCGGCTCCTTGATTTTGATTTATCAGCCATATTGCCCGAGCTTGTCTCATGTCTAGCCAAGCAGAGCCTTATTACATATCTTTTATAGCTTGATCACCCCTTTTACCGGGAGGATACCTTCCTCCAAGTGTCGTTATCCTACACATATCTCCTTGCATTGAGCATAGGCATGTTCCACTGCTTGGAACTAGTTTGCTTGTACCCTAACACTCGTCTCCTCCTAGATTTGTACTGCAAAGCACTTTTATTCTTTTTCAAGATTTTCAAAATATCTAAAAAAGTTCAAAAAAAACAAAAAACAAAAAATCCGGACAAGAAAAGATGTTATCTTGGGTAGCAGTCTAGTCGTGTCGCCTTCGAACAGAGCAATGTATATCACATCCTTTGGTTCGGTTATTAGTTTGAATTTAGGAGTTGTATTCGTTACTTTGAGTTTATCTCCACCAATTAGTTATGCTTCTGGTCCCCATGGAGCCTCTGTTGATGCCTCCTATGTCACAGAGATGTCCCATTTTGCATATTGAGTCCATGCTTCCTACCTCCAGTCACCATTCACCTTTATGCTCTTGTTCGAAGGAAGTTGAAGCCTGAGTTGGTCATTCCTCAATTATCTTGACTTTACATGTCGGCCATTCCTAGTACTGTTACTGGTTCGTGCACATCTTGTTCGATTTCTTCCACATTATACAACGTTGTTGAGTACCTCATGTTGGTTGATGGGGGATGCTTTAATTCCCTCCTTCCAGTGGATTCCATTCCATTGACTTCAGATCATTTATTCTGGAATAGGAGTTTAGAGTCATTTGAGTTCCTTGAGACTTACAGTCATCAGTGGTAAGTTCTCTTGCCATCGAGAGTTTTGGGAATACATCAATGTCCCCTGATCAATGGATTCTCAAGTGTTCGAACTCAACACATCTATTCACAGTTGTTAGATTGCACTCTGTACCTTGATTCCCATTTTCATTATCGGTGGGTGATCTCGCATCTTTTAACGGTATACATCAATGACCAGTAATCAGACGATGGACTACTATGTTCAACCTTGACACATCTATTCGCACAATGGGAGATGTACTCGTAGCGGTTCATGTAGAAGACCTTCCATCTTGGTGGCATTCCATGTATGCTACCTCCTTGATTGTGCCAGCATTCATGAGATATCAGCTCTCATGATTTGATTCTAGTGTATATCAGATATCTTCATCCACTATGGAGATCTTGATCCATTGTATATCTTCATCTATTATGGAGATCTTGATCTACTGTATATCTTCATCCACTTTGGAGATTCTAATATATTGTATATTGTATGTGGCGATGACCACACATGTCACATTTTGTATATCATGTCTATTCATGGCCATTGTACTCTTATGTATCTGGGACTGCTACATGTATTTGCAGTTGCATGCAAAGATTTATCATTGTAACATACTAATAAGTGGCTGGTTCTTCCACCTGGGTCTTCATTACTCCACTTCTGGGATGGATTTTATAATGTATTTCTTCCATCATGTTACCCCTCTGGCCTCACACATTAGGGGCCATCTGTTATAGCTTATTTTACCACACATGGTTGATCACATGTTGATGGTCTTCCCTGTCCCTCTAAAGACTCTTTAGACCCCATGGACTTATATTATCCTTTGATGTTCCAAGATCATCTCTAAAAAACCCTTGTTTATTGTTGTACATGACTTTTAATCCCATACTCGCGTGTACACGCAAATTTTGACCTCAAACCTGTGTACATGAGGATGTGTGCATAAGTCCAAACATTTTTGGAATTTTCCTCATGTGAGTCCGAATATCCTGACTCTTGGCCTTCCATATGCCTTGAGAATGCTCGGATTCGACCCTCCATTACCCTTTTGTAGTTCTATATAAGGAACCCCTTGGATACATTGAAGAGGAGGAATTGAAGAGCAAGTAAACTATAGTCCATTGTTGCCACAATTTGCATATACTTGAGTCTACATCCCTTTGTCCCTTTGGAGCACTTTGTGTTCTTCCCAAGATTTCCTTTTCTTGTGAGCTCGCTATCAAGAGATGGAGGATTGAGGTGGTGGAGGCCTAGGTGGAGGACTCGGTTTCTCTAGTTCGTAGACGTGCCGAAAGAGGTTGTCACTATTGTAATCTCTGATTTTATTAATAGAAATATCTTTTCCCATCCAATTATGTGCAATTGAATATGAATATTGAATCCATGGATGTGTTTAACTGTTTATGCATTATTGAATATATATGCTAGAGTAGGTATAACACACTATTATAGAGCATGCTTGTCTTGTTTGCTGTTGTTTAGAGTGAATTGCTAATACAAGCGTGAATTGGAAAGCTCAACGGGGATCTACTTCAACCGTCTAGAACAAGGTATGATTCGGTATCCCTTAGTGTTAGATGTTTGGTTTCTCTTGCATATTGGGAAAGATTGATTTCTAGTGTCAAAGTTGTCTATTGTGGTACACCCCAAGCCATAGGAAGTTTCTATCTGTAACAAGGACTGGAGTTGAATAGGAACAACCCACCACTTCCATGTTTTATAATTAACAAGACCTTTGTCATTTAGGTAAAAGATCATTTTTTATGGGAAAGTATCTATCTAATCTGATCCCATTAATTCTTTGTGGCCAGGTGTATAATCCCATTAATGCGCTATGGATAAGCCCCTAATGGCAACCTTTGTTAGTAAGTGCCAAAATAAATGAATCTCTCCTTTCAATATTAGTATGAACATAACCCAAAAATATTATCCATACCTCGATGAGTCAATCATAAACACAAACACTACAATTATCTTGAAACGAACGAAACAAATCGTACAGGGTTGAATCCAAACTAATAGGAAGATATCCCTATTGAGGTGTTAGATAAGACAAGTTTAAGTAACCTAAGTGCCTTGAAAATAAACGAGGAATCTAGATTGAGGTGTTAGATAAGACAAGTACAAGTAGCCTAAGTTCCTTGAAAATAAACTAGGAAGCTAGATCAAGGTTTGATGTCAATTCAAGTGTGTGCTTACAAGATAAATTTTATAAATATGAAAGATTTGAAGAGTTATTGAACGCAAATTAAACACTATAAAATAATAGAGAAGGAAATTACCTAAAGGCATAGGATAACATTATACTAACCATTTAGAAAGAACATAGTATATAAAAAAGTAAAACTATCTAGTTTGACCACATACTATGAGTGTCTAAGCCCATACCATGGGATTTTCCAAAACTATAGATTAATTATTTCATAATACCTTATATTTGTTTTTGGTATTTTTAGTAAACTCATGGTTAACTTACCGCCGAAAATGCTAAGGAATATTTGAGATATTATACCTCATAAACAGTAAACCCAAATGGATTCAATTCATCATGGACCCGTAATGAAGCATCCCAAGTAATTGTGAACTCAATCAAGGGATTCCACCCCAAAATGGACACATAAAGTAAATTTAAAGAACATAAAAGAGTTTCTAGAGAGGTTAGAGTGAACTAAAATGATCAAGTGAACAAAAAGGAAAACAAAGGACATGGTAAAGGGAACATAGCCAAGTACTATGCATCCCTATGAAGCCACATATCTAAGATACATAAGTAAAGAGGACTCAATAAAGGTATTCCAAAATAGAAGTATTATATATATTGAGTCCCCTTTACTTACTTACCTTAGATATGTAAGGTGGGTTCATAGGGATTCACAATACTTAGCAATGTTAGGGATCTCACACACACATCATCATCAATAGGTGGGTCACATTTGAGTACCAATGCATGCAGTTGAGGTGGGAAAGAAATGGTCATGGTAGCAAGGTGGAGTAAGAGCACAAGATTGTAGTAATAATTCATTTACGATGAGGTGGGAGAGAAAATAGTCAACTACAAGTTTAGAGATGAATTATCTATTTTAGTCACATAGATAGTTAATAGTTCACAAGAGATACTTCACCCAATTTCATCACTCAATTATGTTTTAGGACCTCCTAACATACAAAATACATGAAATACATGATAACTTTATTATTTTCATTACTCAATTTTCAATTATAAAAATAAGATTTTGAATAATGTTAAATTTTTAATTGTTATATTTGTTCAATTCATCTTAATATTATAATCAAGAGTTCAACAACATCCTTCAAATATAATTGTACTTAAAAATAAATACATAATTATTAATTTATAAAAAATAATGATTTTAAAACTTATTAAAAATGAATCATAGAGATAATTTATTCATTATTATAAGCCTCCAATCAATTCATTATTATAAGCCTCCAATCAATCAACATAATTTCTTTTTAATTGATCCTTTTCTTAAAACATGAGTGATATGTGATGCAAATTTACATCATATATTTGGGAACAAGCTAAGTGTGTAGCTGCATTGTGAAATTTTTGTGTTTAGAATTTAAATAATATGTTTATGGCTTTTCAAATGTATATTAAGTTTGGAACCATGACACATGCCATTTTAAAAGTGTATATAGGTTCAATTTTAAGGATAGCTTATTATATAATATAATGTTCCGTTATCTTATTATATGTTTTGAATATGCTATTGTGTAATATTCACACCAACTCGATTCAATTTCAATTCATTAAACAATTTCCTTCCAAATTAACATATCGAGCAATTAGGGATAGGATTCGAATGCAAAGCTCACAACCAATGTGCATAAATCTTATGCAAAAGGAAATTACATATAACTTTTTCTAAATATGCTAACGCATCAACTTGATCCACAATGTTCAAATAAATTTAGTTTGAATCCTAATATTTTTCAAATAGAGATTTATAAATAATAGAGTTGGGAAACACCGTCATCATAATGCACAAACTTGCTATTAGGAAAAAAAAAGCATAAAAGAAAATGATTTTCTATGTAAAGGCTACTGTCGCATATACACATATATATAAAATACTTAACCATGACTATGATGCATGGTTTAGTGAACTTCTTTTTAACTAACATAAAAACCATCTAAACTTTATAAGATCTATTAAGCATTAAGAGGAACAAAAAGAACAAAAAACAACCCATGTGCAAACTCTTTGGAGTTTAGAAGATTTAGGTTTAAATGGTCGACCTTTATATATGCTAGTTATTTTATATTTCATGTTAATACTCACGGGTTAAGGGCATAGGGATTAGGGGTTAGGGGCTATATAGGTTAGGGTTTAAGGGTCGTTAGTGGTTAAGGGACTAGGGGTCTAACACAAAGTTCACAAAAGTCATGAGAATTTGAATTATGGTGGAATTTTTTAGGGAATCGCCTCCAAAAGTTAAATTCTCATGAATTTTAGGAAGGGTTGTCAAAACAGTTCCTTAAAAATATATATTTAGAGGTGACCACTTCAAATGCCACCCCGTCCCCCCCCCTCCTCGCCACAAAAAAGTTACAAAAAATGAACTTTCTGAGGCAGTTGTA
This sequence comes from Pseudotsuga menziesii, assembly GCA_001517045.1. Lineage (NCBI taxonomy): Eukaryota > Viridiplantae > Streptophyta > Pinopsida > Pinales > Pinaceae > Pseudotsuga > Pseudotsuga menziesii. The sequence continues at coordinate 104,617 of LPNX010206323.1, read as the reverse complement.
AAACAACCGCCTACACAAGTTCAATTCTCATGGATTATGATACGAGTGTTAAAAAATCGCCTCCAAAAGTTAAATTCTCGTGACTTTTAGGGGGGTTTTAAAAAATCACCTCCAAAAGTTAAATTCTCGTGACTCTTAGGGGGGTTTTAAAAAATCACCTCCAAAAGTTAAATTTTCATGATATTTAGGGGGTTGTCAAAAAACCAATTTGAAAAATATATTTAGGAAAGGTCTTATTAAACCCCCCCAAAAGGCATGAGAATTCCCCCAAAAGGAATGAGAATTTAAATGTTCATGGCGATTGTTAAAATACCGCCTCGAAACATTAATTTCTCATGGATTTGCGAGGGTTTTCAAAAGGTTGCATTAAAAACCACATTTAAGGTGGTCATTTTAAACCCTCCTCCAAAAACAAAAACTGATAAAATTCAAACTTTTAGTGGTGGTTGTTAAAAAACCGCCTCCAAAAATTCAATTCTCATGACTTTTTGGGGGGAATGTAGAAACGCCACCTTAAAAACACATTTAAGGTCTATAGAGTATTAACCTCTAAAACGTTCTTGAAATTCCACACATTACTAGCTCAACATATATGAGTGATGGGACTTGATGTGTCATCCACTTAGTATCATGATGATAAACAACATACATTAACTTGCAGGAAGTATAACCTCCTCATAAACAATCTAATTGAGTTGATCCTTATGTCATTGGAAAATGGTCAATGTGTTGAACAATATAAAAAAAGATAAAAACTATATTTGAAAAGTTTTGACCCTAAAAATCTAGCTACTTTTCCCAATAAAATTTAATTTTTTTTGGCCCCCAAACCACTAAAATATGTCATGCCCTAAAATATTAAGTAGAAACAAATAACTCCAATTTTTCCACTTACAAAATTCCAAAGTAAATAAAAACAACATAATGATCCATTATAAACTATAAACTTTTAATAAAAAAAATAATATCAAAATAAAATAACCTAATAATAAATTATTATGGAAGTGTAGATTTGGTCTATTATGGGAATGTAGATTTGGTCTAATCAACAAATTAATAAAGGAATGAAATATTAGTAAATATAAAGTTAAAAATATTTTTAATAAATATTTTTTTATAAGAAAAACATATAGGAAAGAAATAAAAGATAAATGATAAGTCAAAGAATAAGTAAAATTATTAGACACAATAATTATTAAATATGAAAAATAATTATAAGTGTGGGGTGAAGTCAATTTCATTAATGATTTTGAAATTTGAAATTTGAAATTTATTGACTATTTATATCTCATAATTTTACTTTAACTTTAATGTTATAAAAAATATTTTATTGAGGCTATACAATCTAGTATGGGGGAGATCTTGTAACTTTATGTAACCAATTTTAATTATCCGCTAAAATAAATGTGAGCCAAAAAAACAACTTAAAATGGGGAAAATGTTGTAATGTTCCTACCTAATAAAGCCTTAGAAATAAAATATTTAATTATTAGCAAAAAAAAAAACACAATATGGGGGAGATCTTGTAATGTTTTTACCTAACAAAATAAAAATAAAAAATTGAATTATCCCCAAAAAATCTTTAAAACCATGTGCAAGGCCTCCTAAACAACCCATAGTTTTATTGTACACGGTTTAGGAGGGCCTTGCAAATGGTTTTAAAACCATGTGCAAGGTCTCCTAAACAACCCATGGTTTTGTTGTACATGTTTTAGGAAGGCCTTGCAAGTGCAAGGTCTCCTAAACAACCCATAGTTTTAGGAGGGCCTTGCACATGGTTTTAAAACCATGTATGGGGGAGATGTTGTAATGTTCATTTTTAACAAAATAAAAAATATTATATGTCGGGGAGATGTTGTAATGTTCATTTTTAACAAAATAAAAAATATTATATGTCGACCATAAATAATATTAAATATTAATTAAAAAAATATTATATGTCTACCTTAAATAAAAAAATGTGTCTTTTGGTTTGAATCAAATCAATGGCAAAAAATGAGAGCTCTTGAATTGAGACAACTAAGTAAATAAATTTGATTTGTCTCCACACTTAATAGAGCGTACAATTTGGATCTAGGCTTGTTACTTTTTATCATCCCTCTTTTATTTATATCTCATATCTAATTATTTATCTCATAAATTTACTTTAACTTTAATGTTATATAAAAATTTTGCATTTTTTCTTCTTGAAAAGAAAGACAAACTTCTTCACTAAAACTATTTTAAATTTTATTACCTTTCTTTAATGAATATAAATTTCTCACTAAGCATATTTTGAATTTGATCATATTCATATTTCATTGACGAATTTTAAATTTTAATATTGGCAAATCTAAGATGATCTTTAAATTTTAATATTAACCAATCCTATAAAAAATAGGATTAGGATAAAATGTGAAAATTTAAAGCGTCATGGAGCTTATCAAAGTAGTGCCCATATTCATTTCAAATTGGATTGGAATGAACCGGCATTGATACGGCCAACATGGTGGTGGAGATCATGAATGAAAAGAAGATGCGGAACATGAACATGATCAAATTCCCAATAGCGGAAGCAATTTACGCTTCTGTTCATTTGCACATTTTCGGCAATTATTATGGAAGATGCTCATTTATTCCTCCATTAGAGTTCGAGCTTACATAAACAAACATTATTCATGACAGTTGAATCACTGCACCTCTGTAAATTGTATCAAATATAGGTTACAAATTATGAATACTTTATGTGAACATTTTGAGTAATAATAGCCATTTAATACTTTATGTGAAATGCTATAATAGTCGTGATCAACGTTTTTATATGATCATAATAATATGAAAATTAAAAGAGTAAAAGATGTGTGAATTATAAGTATTTTTATAAATAAATTAAAAATAAAAGGACAAAACTTGACCATGCTAATTATTTAAAGTATTCATTTATTGGTATAGCATAATTTAGAATGGGAAATTTTGGTTATTGGACTACTATATATACATGTATTTCTGCTATTAAAGTTAATGGTATAGCAAGTCCATCTAATGGAAATTCCAAATTAGTATTAAGGACATTATTTATATATGGATTTAGGTACCTCATGGTCTTCATAGTGGGAAAGAGGTTGATGGGTACATTATGTGATTATTAAAGGTGTTGATTACATTAGTAATGGTAAAGTTTAATTTGTATTAATCTATTTGTTAAATATGATTATTATTAAAGGAAACAATTTACATTCAAAACTAAATAAAATAAGTTTAAGTGGCATGAAAACCATTTGAAAATGAAATGTTCAAAGAAAGTTATGTTGAATAGTGATATTCAAGAGAGAATAGAAGAAGGTAATGTCACCCTCTTATTCAAAAAGCAAAAAAAATGGCTATGTTATATCATGACTTTTTAAAATAAATAAAAACAAATTATTTCACATGTTTGAAATGAATAAAAGAGGCTTGTTGGTTTTCTGCACCGCGGAATCCTCCTGTGGAAGGTGTGGTAGAATGTGGTTTTCTGCACCCCAAAGTCTTCCTGCCGAAGGAGAAAGTTGGTAGCAGAAAAAGAGCCAAAAATTCTAAGGTAAACGTGTGTTTTCTACACCCCAGTTTCTACAATATTGTGTTATTTGAGAAGGAAAGGAGATTTAGCATTGCATTGTCACTCAAAGAAAAACATGGCTACATTACATTACAACACAATACAAGACAAAGATAAGGCTATTTCACAGAGTTATTTCACAATGCAACATTTGAAACTTAATAGTAGAGGGTTATGTGATATTGTGATGCTTCATAAAGAATACACATGATTCTAAACTTTGAGGAGTATTAAAAGTGGTTTATGTTATATTGCAACACTTTCTGATGTTTACTTTCATGAAAAGCTTGATGTTGACTATGTTGACTATGTTGATTATGTTTCCTATTAACTATGATGAATATTTTGAATGCAAGTAAATTGTTGATTATGTTGATGATTGAAGATGCATACTATATTAATTATGTTGTATCTAAGTTGATTATGTTATCCATGTTGAATACGTTCATTGTTGAAGGAGTTGACTTATGTTAGAAAAATGACAAATATTATTCTTGATTATGTTTGCTATAAACTATTTTGAACGTTTTTCTTGTTAAATGGGTTGTCTCACTTTGATTACGCTGACCATGCTAAATATTTTTTTCATTGTTCATTGGTGATTATGTTGACTATGTTAGATATTTTTTATTGTAAAATAAATTGGCATGGATTGACTATAGAATATGTTTTCTATTAAAGGAGTTGACTTACATTGAATGAGTGGTAGTTGTGTATGTTGATTATGTTTAGTGTTGACTATGTTGAATATGATGCCTATGTTTAATATTGAGAGAGTAACACTCACGTTGAATATGTTGATGTTGTATGTTGAATGGATTGACTTATGATGACTATGTTGACTATTGTGATTGTGTTGGTTGTTTTAATAATTAACTTACATTGACTACAATAGTTATATTCATTGTTAAAAGAGATTACTATGTTGACCATTGAAGAGCTTGACTAAAGACTAACCGTTGAGTGAGTTGGAATATATTAAATATATGTTGACTATGTTTTCTATGATGATTGTTGAAGAATATGACTATTATCTATTGAAAGAGTAGAGTATTTAAATCATGGTGAGGAGCTCAAGGCCAAGGCCCTGCCATTGATTTGGTGTTTTGTGCATCAGTGATCAAGGTTGATTCAGATGGTTATAGTGTTAAGTAAGGCACATTACATTTTGAGATATCATGTAAATATACAATTTAATAAAATACCACAACTATCTATGCACTGCAACGTAAGAGATGGGGGCATTATTTCACAAGGAATAGGGAGGGGAGTTAGTCAAACTCCTGAGCCATAGGGTGAGACCAGATGTCAATGGAGAAACCCATAAACCATAAGCTACCTTTTATTCCTCTATGCTCAATCATTCAATTCTTCCAGAAGAATGGCTAAGGTAGTTAATTTCTTGGGCAGAGCAAGGCATGGAAGTCAGATTTCGTGTCTGAGCAGACCTACATCCTGGGAAGCCACATTATTTCTTCTGACGCAAGTAAGCACGTGAATGCGTTCCCAGCCTGTTATCGCTCAGTCATCCAGTATGTCTTGGTCATTCTCGATTTCCTGAGAGCATTATTCTTCCAATTCATTATTCTTCTTATCCATTATGCATGGTTTACTATCCTGAGTCGAGAAGTGGTTGTTCAGTGTGGTTCATCATCCCGCAGATGCAGTGCGAGATAACAGAGTATTGCTACGTGTTCTATAGTGTTTCTCTATATTAAAGAGTGATATGGAACCCTAGTTTTCTATGTTACAGTGTGGAGCCATGTGTTAATGAGTTACCTTGTGTTATGATGTGATGTGTACCCTAGTTTGGGTTTGAACTGTATGCAAGACTTAGGAGTGGAAGAGACACAGAATGGGCTTGATAAACCTAATGCATAGAGGAACCTCACAGAAAGATAAGAGTGGATGGTGAATCTTCTATACATGCCCTGAAGAGCACTAGAAGGGAAGGCATAGCTCGAGGGACTGTGTAGCAGAGAAGGGTATGCTTCCTTGTGTTGGGGGGCAGGTAACGTGGATGCCAGTCCAGATAGATCTTGTGGAGGTGTCCCTCACTCTTGAATGAGACACTAGCTTAGTCATTCTTTCTTTCCACTTCCTTAGCGTCTCGTGAAACCCAAACATAGATTGGCTTGGTTGACAACCTATGAAACCCAATTGTATATTGGCTTGGTTGGGAAGCATGTTAAACCCAATCAGATATTGGCTTGGCTGTGTCTTGTCGTGCATTTGGCCATGTGTGATCCTTGGCAGGACAATCTGTTCAACCCAACTATAAGCTGGCTTGGTTGAATATCCTATGAAACCTAGTAGTGAGATGGCTTGGGTGAGTATCCTGTTAAACCCATCTTTTAGTTGGATTTGTTGCTCATTAATGTTAATGTTGGCTTGAATGTGTGCAATCTATTAAACCCAACTGTTAGCTGGCTTGGATGAATAGCTTGTTAAACCCAACAATGTATTGGATCTTTTCCTGCAGCTTGTTAAACCCAATTGTGTATTGGCTTGACTGGACAGTCTATGAAACCCAACTGTAGGTTGGCTTGACTATGTTTGATGTGTTTTGGCTATGTGTGAGTCTACGTTCCCTAGTTCCTTGTGGAAGTAATGCCTAGCTCAGGGGTGGCAGTTGTGTTAAGAGATTAATGAATACAAGTGGTCTATGGTTGGGTGGAACATTGCAACAACATAGATGGTTGTGAAGCAACTTCATCTTCAAGATAAGTATTCTCTATTGTGTTATTTCTGCAATGTATTTGCTTATGAATGTACTGATTATATAGAATGCTTATGAATGAGTTAAGTGGAATTTACTATTGGTTAAATGTCGTTGCATTAGCATCTGGATATACCTTGTATTTTCCAATGCATTTGCTTATGATCATGGAGTCTAGAAGCTTGTTTACCATGATCAGAAATGCATCTATCTTAAGGTAATAAATGTTGGTTTTTAGCACCCCAGAATCTGGTTACGGAAGGAGGAAGGTGGAAGATAGAAAACAAGGAAAAGACAAGGAAGAGGGTTTATTTTCTGCACTCTAGGATCTACCTACAGAAGGAAGAACACGGGAACGCAAAATAGCCAAAAATTCTAAGGTAAAAGTGTGTTTTCCACACCCCGGAATCTGCCTGCAAACGGTGGGAGGAAGAAAATGGGAAAAAGGTTAAGGTAAAAAGTAGTTTTTTTTTTTTCTTAATTTATGAGGTCAGCAGCGAAAGGAAGAAAGCAGAAAGTGAACAAGTTAAGGTATCGATTTGTTGAGTTTCTGATTTCTGAGTTTTGCAGCAGACGACGGATAGGAAAAAGGAGGAAGGCAGAAATTTGTTAAATGATTCTGTCGAATGTTGATTTTCTAATTCCCGAGTTTTACAGTGGAAGGTGGAAGGGCAGAAGGCAAAAAGTCAAAAGATAAGATGATAGTTTCATGGAGTTTCCGACTTTTGAGGTCCGTAGCGGAAGGAGGTAAGAAGGAAGTCGGAAGGTGGAAAGTCAAAGGTCAAGGTGATCGTTTCAGGGAGCTTCTGATTCCTGAAGTCCACAACGAAAGGTGGAAGGGTGGAATGTGGAAGGAAGAAAAGTTCGGTTTCATGCGGAATGACTTCTCTTCTTACATAATGGATCTGTGAAATGCGGAACGACTATCACAGTGATGTTTATGCTTAAATATGGATGTACAAGGATGAACACGACCCATGACTATGTTGAAAGAGACAGTAAAGAGAAATTTTAAATTATTCTGCATATCAGTCATGTGTATGGGCACCGGGTTCATGGACTTTGTGGTATTAGACCGAGCAGTAAAGTCACATTCCTCCCTTATGTGCTAATATAAGAGGAGCGGGGACATGACAGTGTGGTATTAGAGCTATTAGTTACAATATTGGACCTAGATGGGCCAAGTGAATAGATTTCAGAGCTATCGGTTACAACATATGGCATAAATGGGCCAACTGAACAGTTTGTAGAGAGAAAAACAAAACTGCAGTGACCAGTCAGTAAGTGGTTTTTAAAATTCTGAGATTGCCTAACAGTGTATTCATTAACACATTTTTGCAGAGTCATAGTGCAGTTAGGAAAAGTTGGTTTTGGCTTGGCCATGCGAACCTACAACATGAATGATGCACGGGATCCCTATGAGAACGAGGCAGACGCTATGGGGGAAAACATTCGAGTTGGAAATGTTAAAAAAGAATCCAATGTAAGGAGATACCAAGAGACTTCACCAGATATTGCAACCACCATGAGAAGCCTAAGGGTGGAGATGAAAAGTTACAGAGAAGAAAATGAAATAATGATTGAATATTAGGAAGAGAAAAATCAATTGAACGCAACCATGTTGCATATTTTGACAGATATCCATAGGAAGATGAACTCTGGGCATCGGGTAGTGAATCTGGAAGGAAGTAGGAGTGGTTACAAAAGAAGAAATAGGTTTTCTCTGAAGAATCCATTGGGGGTTCAAGCTCTTCATCTCACAGGAATAAGAGGAAGAGGCATTACCATAACAGTTCATGTGATGAATTTATGAAGGAAAGGTCGCCTACCTTTAATTGTGAGGTAAATTCTGGTAAAGAAGCTGAAGCTTTCCTTCTTGCGATGAAGAAGTATTTCCAAATCCAATACTACTCAGGAAATATGAAGAAAAGGGTAGCCATCTTCAATCTTAATTGAAGAGAATTTATATGGTGAAAGCACCTCAGGAAAGTGAAGAAGATCAATGACAGAAAGATCATGTGGAAGCAGTTCAAGAAGTATTTCAAGTAGAAGTACCTCTCTAATAGGTACTATGATGACAAGATTAAAGAGTTCCATGAGCTGAGATTGGGACAACTGACCATGGAAGAATATGCAAACAAATTCTTGGAACTGTTGAGGTATGTCAGGTATATCAGAGATGATAAAGTGAAAATTCAATGTTTTCTAAGTGGGCTACCTCATTCATACAAAGACAAAATTGAGTTTAATGAACCTAGAGCTCTAAAAGAGGCTATAAGAAAGGCTAATTATTTATATGATCAGAACAAAAGAAAACATGATATCCATAAGGCATGGAAGGAAAAAAAGAATGAAAAGTTTGATCAAAGGAAGAAAGGTTTCAAAGCTTCTCACTTCCGAAATCAACAAAGGAATCCATGACAAGCTGTGACTAAGCTAGACAGAGTGATGGGGGACAGGCCAAGAGATCCAAAGGATCCAAGAGAACCACTCCAATGGTGGAGATACGGAGAAAACCATATGTGCAAGAACTGTCCACTTGAGAATGGGTATGTAAGGAAATCTCACAACTTCCAAGAAGATAAAACAGTGGGTCAAGTAGAAAGGACTGTCCCTAGAGTTTACGCAGCACTAGAGGACTGTCAGGAACATCATCAATCGATTGTGGTTGAAGTTGAAGGTTAGATTGTTCAAAAATTTGTTTTTGTTTTGATTGACCTTGGATCTACTCACAGTTATATTACTCCTAGAATTGTTGAGATCTGTGCTTTTAAGAAGTTAAAGCATAGAAAATCTTTGTTAGCTCAACTAGCCACTGGAACCAAGAGAAAATTTAGTGAAGTGGTAAAGAATTGTCCATTGGTCATGGATGGGTTAGTCACTTGTGCATACTTGAATGTTCTAACACTTGGTTCCTATGATATTCTCATTGGAATGGACTAGTTATAAGTGCACAGAGTTAAGCTTGATTGTTACAATAAGACTTTTGAATGCATGGATGACAAAGGAAACCCAATGGTTGTAAGAGGCATTCCAAAAGTGATTTCTGTTAGGCAAATTTCAACAATGTAGCTAAAGAAGTTATGTAGGAAAGGTTGTAGATTGTATGCAACCCATGTTTTGAAGGCAGCAAAGAATGAAACTCCTAGGTTGGAGGACTTTCATGTATTGCAGGAATTCACGAATGTTTTCCTAATTAAATTCCATGGCTTCCTCCAAAGAGAGACATTGATTTTTCAATTGATCTTGTGCCTGGAGTAGCACCAATGTCCAAGGCACCCTACCAAATGAGCACGCCATAATTTCTAGAGCTGAAAATGCAGCTGCAAGAGTTTTTCGAAAAGAAGTATATCAGGGCATCAGGCCAAGTGTATCCCCTTAGGGAGCACCAGTTATAGTTGTGAAAAATAAAGATAGTACACTCAGGTTATGTATTGATTATAGACAATTGAACAAGGTTACAGTGAAGAATAAATACCCTTTACCTCAAATTGATGACCTTTTCTATCAAATGAGAGGAGAAAATGTATTTTCAAAGATTGACTTGAGGTCTGGTTACCATCAGGTAAGAATCAAAGATGAAGATGTTCATAAGACATCCTTCAGAACAAGGTATGGACACTATGAGTTTGTAGTGGTACCATTTTGCCTCACAAATGCCCCAGCTATGTTCATGTGTCTAATGAATAATGTTTTTAGCAAGTATCTGGACAAGTTTGTTCTTGTCTTCCTTAATGACATTCTTATTTATTCTAAGAATGAATAAGAGCATGAAGAATATTCCTATGATATTCTCGTTGGAATGGACTGGTTATAAGTGCACAAAGTTAAGCTTTATTGTTACAATAAGACTTTTGAATGCATGGATGAAGAAGGAAACCCAATGGTTGTAAGAGGCATTCCAAAGGTGATTTCTGTTAGGCAGATTTCAACAATGCAGCTGAAGAAGTTCTGTAGGAAAGGTTTTAGATTGTATGCAACCCATGTTTTGGAGGTAGCAAAGAATGAAACTCCTAGGTTGAAGGACTTTCATGTATTGCAGGAATTCACAAATGTTTTCCTGATGAAATTCCAGGGCTTCCTCCAAAGAGAGACATTGATTTTACAATTGATCTTGTGCCTGGAGCAGCACCAATGTCCAAGACACCCTACCAGATGAGCACGCCATAATTTCTAGAGCTGAAAATGCAGCTGCAAGAGTTTTTCGAAAAGAAGTATATCAGGGCATCAATCCAAGTGTATCCCCTTAGGGAGCACCAATTATAGTTTTGAAAAAGAAAGATGGTACACTCAGGTTATGTATTGATTATAGATAGTTGAACAAGGTTACTGTGAAGAATAAATACCCTTTACCTCGGATTGATGACCTTTTTTATCAAATGAGAGGAGAAAAGGTATTTTCAAAGATTGACTTAAGGTCTGGTTACCATCAGGTAAGAATCAAAGATGAAGATGTTCATAAGACATCCTTCATAACAAGGTATGGACACTATGAGTTTGTAGTGGTACCATAAATTGGCCTCACAAATGCCCCAGCTACATTCATGTGTCTAATGAATAGTGTTTTTAGCAAGTATCTGGACAAGTTTGTTCTTTTCTTCCTTAATGACATTCTTATTTATTCTAAGAATGAATAAGAGCATGAAGAATATTTGAGAATAGCATTGAAATTGCTAAGGGAGAATAAGCTATATGCAAAGTTGAGCAAATGCGACTTTTATAAAGACAAAATTCATTATTTAGGTAACATTATCTCAGAGTATGGCATATTTGTGGACCCTATGAAGATTGAAGCCATTATGAATTGGTCGACCACAAGAAATGTGATGGATGTGAGGTATTATATGGGGCTTGCAGGATACTACAAGTGGTTCATTGAAGTATTCTCCAAGGTTGCACATTCAATCACTTATTTTCAAAAGAAGGGGATAAATTTTGTGGACACCAAGATTTGAGAAGAGCTTCCAACAGTTGAAGAATCTTCTTACAAGTGCACCAATTTTGAAAATTACAGACCTAGAAAAAGACCTTGTGGCGTGTACTCATGCATGTAATCAAGGACTTGGAGGAGTTCTTATTCAAGACAACCACATGGTATGATACGAGTCAATAAAATTGAAGGAGCATGAGAATAACTATGCTACTCATGATATAGAACTTGCAACCATAGTACATGCTCTCAATATGTGGAAGCATTGCTTAATGGGAAGAAAAATTGAGCTAAGGATAGACCACTATGGTCTGAAATACTTGTTTGATCAACCAACTTTAAATGCTAGGAAAGCTAGATGGTTGGGGTTTTTGTGTTTGTTTGTTTTTGAAATTAACACATAAAAGGAAAAGAAAACAAAGTGGCTGATGCACTCAGCAGGAAGGTGCATGAACTGCATGTTGCATCTCTTAGTACTTTCCAACCAGATTATTAATCATACTGCTAAGGATGAAATGTATGTGCAGATAAAGGACAAGTTGTAGCAACAAAGCCTTGAAATGAAGTATGAGGGATATAAATTGGAATAAGATGAACTTCTTACTTATAAGAACAAAATTTATATTCCAAATGTAGCATACTTGAGAATTTTTATGGATGAGATCCATCAAGCTCCATATTTTGGTCACCCAGGATATCAAAAGACAATTCCTATAGCCAGAAAGCAGTATTTTTGGCCAGGAATGAAAAAAAGTACATTGTTGAGTATATTTATAAGTGCATGAAATGTCAGTAGGTGAAGGTTGAGCATCAACACCCAGCAGGTTTGTTGCAGCCTTTTCCATTCCTGGAATGGAAATGGGAAGTTATTTCCATGGATTTTATTACAGAATTGCCAATGAATATGAGACAACATGATTCCAACATGGTTGTGGTGGACAAGTTAACAAAGCCTATCACATTTTATACTAGTAAAGTCCACTTATAAGGCTGATGCCATTGCAAAAATATTCATCAAGTAGATTTTAATAATGCATGGATTTCCTAAGGCAATAATTTCTCATTGGGATACCAAGTTTACTTCCAATTTTTAGAAGCATTTGTTTGCAGACTTGGGTACGAAGTTGAACTTCAACATTGCTTACCATCCTCAAACCGAAGGGAAAACAAAGACAGTGAATCAGGGGCTTGAAGACATGCTTCGCATGTATATGATGGACAAAAAACCCAAGTGGGAGGATTATTTGCACTTGGTATAATTTGCATATAATAATCGACAACAAGCATCATTGGGAATGAGTCCATACAAAGATCTATATGAAAGGAGGTGTAGGACACTAGTGACTTGGGATAATCCAGTGAATAGGATTGTCCTTGGTCCATAATTGCTCAAGGAAATGGAGCAAGAGGTTGAAAAGACCAGGAAGAACCTGAAAGCAACCCAAGATAGACAGAAGAGCTATGCATATAAGCATAGAGTGTATAGAGAGTTCAGTGTTGGAGATCATGTTTACCTTAGAGTGAGGCCAAGGAAGAGTTCCTTGAAGCTTAGAAGTTGTGCCAAGTTGTCACCTAGATATTGTGGGCCATTTTAAGTGCTTGAAAGAATAGGACCAGTTGCATATAGAATTGCATTTCCTACTAGCACTAGAGCTCATAATTTGTTTAATTTTTCTTTTCTTAAGAAATATGTACATGACCCTAACCATGTGATAAATTGGGATGTGATCCAGGTGGAACCTGAGGGAGATTTCCAAATTGAGCCATTGCACATCCTCGACAAGAAGGTCACAATGCTGGAGCATCGAGTAGTTGGATAGTTAAAGGTGTAGTTGAAGTACTACGATCTAGATGAGGCTACATGGGAGCTGGAGGATGCCATGCGATTGGAACATCCATTTTTTTCAAGTTTTTAAAGCACCGAGGACAGTGTTAATGAAGGGGGATGGGAATGTAACACCCCAATTTTGATCCCATAGTATTAAAATTGTACATGATTTTTATATTGTATTTAAATCATGGCGAGGCGCTCAAGGCCAAGGCCCTGCCATTGATTTGGTGTTTTGTGTATCGGTGATCAAGGTTGATGCCGATGGGTATCGTGTTAAGTCAGGCAAATTACATTTTTAGATATCATGTAAATATACAATTTAATAAAATACCACAACTAGCTATCCAGTAGAACGTAAGTAATGGGGGCATGATTTCATAAATAATAGGGAGGGGAGTTAGTCAAACTCCTGAGCCATAGGGTGAGACAATATGTCAATGGGGAAACCCATAAACCCTCAGCTACCTCTTCGTCCTCTGTACTCAATCATTCAATTCTTCCAGAAGAACGATTGAGGTAGTTAATGTCTTAGGCAGAGCAAGGAATGGTAGTCATATTTCATGTCTAAGTAGACCTACATATTGGGAAGCTACATTCTTTCTTCTGACGCAAGTAAGTACGTGAATGAGTTCCCAACCCATTATCCCTCAGTCGTCCAGTATTTCTTGGTCATTCCCGATTTCCCAAGAAGATTACTCTTTCAATTCATTATTCAACATTATTCTTCTGATCCATTATGCATGGTTTACTCTCCTAAGTCAAGAGGTGGTTGTTCAGTGTGGTTCATCATCCCGCAGACGTAGCGCGAGCTAGTAGAGTATTGCTACACGTTCTGCAATTTTTCTCTGTGTTACAGAGTGGTCTAGAATCCTGGTTATCTGTGTTACAGTGTGGATCCATGTGTTACTAAGTTACCTTGTGGTTTGTTGTGATGTGTACCCTAGTTTGGGTCCAAACTATATGCAAGACTTAGGAGTGGAAGAGATGCCAAATGAGCTTGATAAACCTAGTGCAGAGGGGAACCTCACAGAAAGATAAGAGTGGCTGGTGAATCTTCTATGCACGCCCTGAAGAGCACTGGAAGGGAAGGCACAGCCCAAGGGACTATGTAGCAAAGAAGGGGATACTTCCTTCTGTTGGGGTGCAAATAATGTGGATTTCAGGCTAGATAGATCTTGTGGATGTGTCCCTAGCTCTTGAATGAGTCACTATCTTAGCCATTCTTCCTTTCCACTGCCTTAGAAGCCTATGAAACCCAAATGTAGATTGGCTTGGATGACAGCCTGTGAAACCCAATTATATATTGGCTTGGTTGGGTAGTCTGTTAAACCTAATCGAATATTGGCTTGGTTGTGTCTTGTCATGCATTTGTCCATATGTGATCCTTGGTGGGACATCCTGTTAAACCCAACTATTAATTGGCTTGGATGAATACCCTGTGAAACCCAATAGTGAGATGGCTTGGCTAAGGAGCCTATTAAACACATCTATTAGTTGGCTTGGCTCGTCCTTAATGTGAATGTTTGCTTGACTGTGTGTAGTATGTTAAACCCAACTGCTCGTTGGCTTGGATGAATAGCCTGTTAAACCCAACAGTGTATTGGCTTGTTTTCATGGATCTTGTTAAACCCAATTGTGTATTAGGTTGGCTGGATAGTCTGTGAAACCAAATTGTAGGTTTGATTGACTGTGTTTGATGTGTTCTGGCTATGTGTGAGCATGCGTTCCCTAGTTCCTTGTGGAAGTCATGCCCAGCTCGGGGGTGGTGGTTGTGTTGAGAGATTACTAAACACAACTAGACTATGATTGGTTGGAACGTTGCAACGACACAGCTAGACCCTCCTAATAATTAACCTCCATACTGCCTTGGGAATCGCCTTTGGAATCTCAAAATATTATAGAAAACAACCCAAAAACATTGAAAACGTGTCGCGCGGTTTGCTGTAGAAATGGATATTTTGAAGTTTTTGATGGAAGGAAAGCTACACCAACGACTGTCTCCCAGCTGAGTCATTAGGTTAAAATCCTAATGGTTGGGGTTAATGGGGGGGTCTAGCCAATGCAAGAAAAGGGAGGATTTATCTTTAGGCTTCAAAGTGTCTGATTTATTTATATCTTGCAGCTGTTGACATTGCTAGCTAGGAGATGCTACAGCTTCATTTGAAAAGAAATCTATAAGGAGAATTAAGGCCAACCATTGTAGAATAGGACAACTTGTGCAAGAGGTGGGGTTTGCAAGAGCAATGGATGTATCTTTTTAAGCCATAAATTAGTATAAATAAAAGCACTAATTAAATGTTTAAAAAATTGCACTTCTTTATTATTTATTACAAACATATTACTATTTGCTTTTTTGTGCGGTCATTTATTTCTATTCAATATATGTCACCCCCCAACCAACATAGCCACCATGTTCTTTGGATTGAATTTGATCCTCAGGGGCGCAACAAACCTTTGGACATTCTTTTGTAGGCTACATTGCAGAGGGCGATTGGCCTTAACTTCTCTGGGGTTCTAGCTTTGTCTTCCTTAGGAATGAATGTGAGAAAAGTAGCATGAATTGTTTTAGAAAAGATTCATCTTCAAGATAAGTATTCTATGTTGTTTTATTTCTACAATGTATTTTCTTATGAATGTATTGATTAAGTAAAATACTTATGAATGAATTAATTAGAGTTTACTGTTGGTTAAATGTCCTTGCATTTGCATATGTATATGCCTTGTATTTTCGACTACATTTGCTTATGATCATGGAGGGTAGAAGCTTGGTTGCATGATAAAAAATGAAGCTATCTTAAGGTAATAAATGTTGGTTTTCTGCACCCCAGAATCCTCCTGTAGAAGTTGGAAGGTGGAAGGTGGAAAATAAGAAAAAGAGAAGGAAGAGGGTTTCTTTTCTGCACCCCGGGATCCACCTGCGGAAGGAGAAATGCGGGAGTGAAAAGAGCCAAAAATTATAAGGTAATAATGTGTTTTCCACACCCTCGAATTTTCTTGCGGAAGGTGGAAGGCGGGAGGCAAAGAATGGGAAAAAGGTTAGGGTAAAAAGTTGTTTTTCTGATTTTTGAGTTCCGCGGCTGAAGGAGGAAAAGCAGAAGTCAGAAGGAGGAAAGTAGGAGGTGAATAAGTCAAGGTATCGATTTGTTGAGTTTCTAATTCCCGAGTTCCACAATGGAAGGAAAAAGGAAAGAAAGTTGTTAAATAATTCCATCGAATGTTGAGTTTTCGATTCCCAAATTCTGTAGCAGAAGGCGAAAGGGTGGAAGGTGGAATGCGGAAAGTCAAAAGATAAGATGATCATTTCATGGAGTTTTCGACTTCTGAGGTTCGTGGCAGAAGGAAGAAAGGCAGAATTCGAAAGGCGGAAAATCAAAGGACAAGGTGGTCGTTTCGGGGAGTTTTCGATTCCTTAAGTCCGCAGCAGAAGGCAAAAGGAGGAAAAGTCAGGTTTCATGCATAATGACTTCTCTGCTTATAGAATGGATTTGTGAAATGCGGAACGACTGTTACAGTGATGTTTATGCTTAAATATGGATATACAAGGATGAACATGACCCATGACTGTGTTGAAAGAGATAGTAAATAGAAATTTTAAATTATTCAACATATCAGTCAAGTTTATGGGCACCAATTTCATGGAGATTGTGGTATCAGAGCGAGCAGTAAAGTCATGTTCCTCCCTTATGTGCTAATGTAAGAGGGGAAAGGACGTGACATTATGCAAATGACATACATTTGTAACATACATACTAAATGTTATAAAAAATACTTTATTTTGATTGTTCCCTATTAGAAATAGTTATTGGTGTTAAATAACTTCCATATACTATGTTATCCCTTAAATTTTATGAAGATAAGAGGATTTTGATGCCCAACCCCAAATTGAGATAGAAATATATAACTTAGATTCCCATGCTCATCATTCCTTAGTCATTTCCCCTTAGGAATTCTACTTATATGGGAACTTACTATGAATTGATACGGATAAATAAATAAAATTTCATAACACATTTTGAGGTTGATATGGTGAATTATGACACCATAATTAGATAAATAGAGGAGACAATAGAGCACTAAGGCACACACATACAAGAGGAGGATCACACACTCAACTCAATTATATTACTAAATAAGAGTTACATATATAGGTAAACAATAACCAAACTAGATCCAAGAATAATGGATCAGATCCTATGACTAAGGAACTGACAAACCACTAATTATATGTTTAGAAAATAACCATGAATATATTTCTACATTATCTCTAACAACCTCCCTTAATGGAGAAATGGATTCTGTACAACACCAAGTTTCTTTCTAAGATCCTCAAAATGAATTCTTCCAACTGGTTTGGTGAAAATATCAGCAACATTTTCACTTGTACTACAATAAGTCAATTCAATTTCTTTAAATTCAATATTTTCTCTCACAAAGTGATGTTGCAGCTCAATATGTTTGGATCTAGCATGATAAACTCGATTATGTGCCAACTTGATTGAACTCTAATTATCACACTAAATTTTGGTAGCTTGCGCTTTCTTTGTATCAACAACTTCAAGAATGTTCCTCAACCAAATGGCTTCACAAGTAGCACTAGTCAATGCTTTATATTCACCTTATGTGGATGGCAAAGAAACAGTTGGTTGTTTCTTATTGCTCCATGACATGACTCCTGAACCAATGTGAAAATAATATCCAGAAGTAGATTTGTTTATGTTAGGATTCCCTCCCAAATCAGAATCATAGTAACCTTCCAACTGAACATTAAATGCATCAGTATATAAAAGACCAAAATCAATTATTTCTTTTAAATATATTAGGACTTGTTTTGCATCTTTCCAATGTGTTTCACATGCCTTAGCTAAGAATTGACTAAGAATGCTAACTGAATATGATATGTCTAGCCTTGTAGTAGTGAGATAGTTCAGGATTCCCACTAATTGATGATACAAAGTACCATCTTCTTCCTTAGATCCATCATCACTATACAATTTCACATTTTGATCCAAAGGAGTTGATACTATTTGCATTCACTCATTTGAAATATGTTAAGGATTCCCCTTACATACTTGATTTGAGTGATCAATGTCTTACCAGACTCTCTTCAAAATGCAATACCTAAAAAATAATGCAAATCACCAAGATATTTTATTTCAAATTCCTGAGACATATGACTTCTAATATCTAAAATCAATTGATATGCTCCTCCTGTAATAATAAGATCATCAACATATAAATATATCAAGCAAACATTCCCCTCTCTATCTTTCTTAATGTATAGGATTGAATCATTTTTTCTTTTGATAAACCCTTGTTGTTTAAAGAATGAATCAATCTTTATATACCATGATCTACGGGCCTGTTTCAATCCATCTAGATATCTTTCTTCAATCTTCAAACAAGATGCTTTTGACCTTTCTGCACAAAACCTTCAGGATGAACTAAATAGAGTTCCCTGTTTAAATCACCATTCAAGAAAGAATATTTAACATCTATCTGGTGTATTTTCCAATTCTGTTTTGTAGCTAATGCAACAAGCAATCTGATTGTGTTTAATTTAGCTACCAGTGCATATGTTTCTTCAAAATTAATTCCCTATTGTTGAGAATAACCCTTTGCAAATAGTCTTACCTTAAATTTGTCAACACTACCATCAACTTTGAACTTAGATTTGAACAACCATTCAGATCCTATGGGTACTCTATCTTCAAGGATTTCTATTAATTCCCAAGTTTTATTTCTCGTAATAGAATTATATTCCTCATTCATAGCATTCACCCATTCTTCTTTATCTTTGGCTTGATCATAATTCAATGGTTCTATGACATTCATTACATTACTCATCAAGGCATAATATCTAAACTTTACAGGATGTTGAGTTTGTCGATTTGACCTTCTATGTACTATAATACATGTTGGAGTTCCATCCATGATTCTTCTGCTTTTTGTTGTTTCTTCATCTGAGGTGGTATCAATCATGTTATCACCTTGTTCCTAAACTTGTTGTTGTACCTGCACTTTCTAAACAATTTTATCTATTTTGGCATTATAATCTAAGATCTTCCATTCATCAGAATTATTCAACATGTTACTTATATTTGTATTCTCATGAAACACAACATCTCTACTTGCAATCAATTTGTGTGAACTAGGATGAAATAACTTATATGCCTTATGATCATCACAATAGCCAACAAAGACACATTCAATAGATATTGCATCCAATTTTTTTCTATAATCTTTAGGGATGTGTACAAAGGCCCTACAACCAAATATTCTTAAATGACTAATTTCTGGTTTATAGTCGTAAAAGACTTCAAAGGGTGTTTGGAGCTCTATTATCTTTGTTGGACTCTTGTTCTTTAAATATACACCGGTGTTAATATCTTCAACCATGGATAATTCTAGGGGCTATATTAAGAGGGATGCAAAAAAATAGTGGGGTATTTTCTTATATGGAAAGGTTTTTTTCATCTAAAATATATTCGCCCAATATTTATTAGAAAAATAAATAAATCCAAAATGAATAGTCTCTCATATATTAATGAGGAATAACTATTTTCTCCCTAGCAAAATCTCCCTCCAATATATCTTTTGCTCTCAATTTCTAGAGAAAATATAGTGAAATCACTATTTCGCCCCCAATTTTCAGTAATGGAGGCTCCCAAGGGTTATTTTTCCCTCCATTTTCCTTGTAATTTAGGGATATGGTTGCATTTTCCTGTATTTTTAGTCAATTCCATGCGATGCCTTCATTCATCCATTGATTTCCAGTATTGGAGGGAAAATAAGGGGCTATTTTTTTCTATACAAAGGCTACAATGATGCATGGTTCAGGCACATTAGATTGCTCTTGTAGGGTGAAGGTTTTGATTGATGCAATTCCACTTTTCATTCTTAGTTTTCTCGACATTTTAATATTCGCATAACATCACCATTGTCGAAAGATCAAGTCTTGAAGGGGAATTCCACACATGCAATTATCAGAGAATACATACTCACATCACATTTTTCATCCAATAATTAACATGGTATTGTTTTTTATCTTGAACTTTTTATGATTTTTATCCACAGTTACACTAGATTATTATATTGTAAATTTTCCTTTTATCATTCTTTTTACAATGGATGCTTTTTTAGGCTTGTTGAATTCTAGGGAACTCTTGATTCTTAGATATCATTCGAGGTTATTAGGTTTTTATTCTATCCTAAGAGTACTGGTTTAGTGAAAGTGTTATAGAGATGAAAACATATGGTTTATTTTATTCCTTGTCATGTTTAAACTATTGACTAACATTTATATGTTGTAAGTGGATGCTACTCTTGATGGAGATATGCCACATGGTTTTTATATATTCAAATTGAATTTGACCTAGTTGTGTAAAATGTGCTTTTATTAGGATCTTGCTTTGCAATCATTATTGGATTTAAGACATTAATGAGAGTGCATATGTTCATATTTTATGTCTGTTATTGTTGATGTTTGGGATGTTTGTCATATAAATGAATGCACACTGATTATAATGGCGAGGCTATAGTGGAATGGTTATTATTTTGGTTGTTTTTTTGTAGATTTTTACACAGCGTACTGGAAGATTCTTTTATTTGTATTGAGAAGTTCATGACTGGTAGATTTTTTTATTCATATTAAAAAATTTGTCAATTTTATTTGTGACGTAAATTTGTTGGGTTCAGTACTTGTTTTACGATATTTTGTTTTTTGTAAGGGTCATTCATAAGAAAAATGTTTTTTTGTGATTTGTTTTTAATAGTAATTACTATCATCGACTAGAAATGGATCTAGTTATGTATGATAAATATATGATTTAGTTGGAACATCATACTTCATTTCCATCATGATTATATATATTATGTACATGGCATGTTTGACCTGATATGTAGACATTATGCTATTTGATATCTAGTCTTTTTCATTCAATGATGGTGATAAAACAATTTTACCACATTTTGCATGCTTTAAAAAATTTCAAGGACATGAATACAAACACAACCTTATTTTATGTAATAAAAAGTAGTCTTTAACAGAGTAGTTATGATGATATGTGATATGATGCATTAATGTGCTTTATATTTTTGTTAGTGTGTGTTCTTATTTCTAATAATCATTGCAAGTTTCTAACTAACTCTAAAAATTCTAAAACAGATGGAATAATTCATTTATTGATTGTCAACAAAAGAAAAGAAAAAGTGCCATTTGTATCTATAAACGGATAAGCAAGTTATTTTTTCTTAAAGGGTATCTTAAAATGAGATATTTGAAAAATAAGATCATTGGGAATTCATACACTATATTAATGTTTTGGGTCTCTATAATACTCCATGTTGTAATAATGGTTCATGGGTTCCATAATCACTCCACAATGTAAAGTGTTTAATTCTATCAGTTTGTCGGTATGTCAAGATTTGGGTCCCCACATGTCCGTTGGACCATTAAGGGACGAGATAAAAAAATGGAGTCCCCACTTGTATTGAATCTAGTTAGTGTAGTTGTGTTTCACCAACACCTCTAGTTGTGAGTGACCCAATACTTCTTGTGAAATGTATAAATAAATCCCATACCGCATCTCCTCATTGATGCATTTGTTTATTTGAGTTTCTAAGAGTTAGAGAGATTCAAACTCTGGTATATTTCACTACCTTAGTAATATGCATAGTTGTTTCATCAACACCTCCAATTGTGAGTGACCCAATACTTCTTGTGAAATGTATAAATAAATCCCATACCACCTCTCCTCATTCATGCATTTGTTTATTTGAGTTTCTAGGAGTTGAGAGATTCAAACTCTGGTATATGATCTTATATTTCACTACCTTAGTAATATATATAGTAAAAAAGGTGAGTCTTCCTAGCAAAATATTCACCAAGGCATTACAAGATTTTATATTTGATGAAATATTTGCCAAGTTTTTACAATATTTTATAATTGAGTGAAAAATTCGCCAAGATTTTACAATATCTTATATTTTAGTGAAAGGTTCACCAAGATTTTGCAATATTCTATAATAGAACAAAATATTAGCCAAACAATTACTTACACATATTATATTATTGATAAAATAACCTTCATTTTTTCCTATATATTAGTGAGATTCACCCATTTATTATACATATAAAATTTGGGGGTGTTCTTAAAATTATCCCTACATTCAACCCAAACACCATTAGAGTTTTTTTTAATTTGAAGCATACTGCAAGCAGATTCTACCAGTGTTATGTTTTCCCTCTCAGTAACTCCATTTTACTGAGGTGTATTCGTCATAGTAAATTGTTTTTGGATTCCATTGTCTGTACAATATCTTTTAAATGCTCTAGAAGTGTACTCACCATCTTGATTCGATTTGAGAATTTTGATATATTTACCTGGCTTTTTTTCAAATTTGATCATAAATTCCTTGAAGTATTTGAAGACCTCATATTTCCTTCTTATGAAGTAAACCCAAGTGAACCTAGATATGTCATCAACAAATATAAGAAAGTACCAAACACAACCAAGTGATATGGTCTGCACAGGTCCACAAACATCAATATGAATTAATTCAAGTAATTCAGTCCGTCTCTTCTCTTCATGATTAGGAAGTTCCTTTATGTGTTGTTTTTCGAGTGCACATGCAACACATTCTATATGATTATTTTGATAATAGGAAGACCTTCAACCATATAATTTTTATGTAACAACATAATATCATTGTGATTAAGATGTCCATACCTTTGATTCCATAATGCAACCTTTGATATGGTTGAATATGCTAGTGCTTAATGGCTACCCTTGATTTCATCCAGCTTGTATAAGCCTCCAATTCTAGATCCCGTTGCTATAACCCTGTATTGATATTGAACATATTTAACATGCCACTTGTATTTACAAACTTCAAGTTTCATATCATTATCAGTGATAGCAGAAACATATATTAAATTATTTTTTATGTCTAGAACATATATCACATTATGAATCTATTTAAGTTGTCCATCAGGTATATTTACACTTATCACTCCATAACCTTGGACCACATGTGACCTTTTATCACCCAAATAAATGTGTGTGCCATCATACTTTTGATGATACTCATCATACCATTCTCTATTACTAGGCATATGGGAAGAAGCACATGAATCTATAAACCATGCACTCTCGTCATCTATTTCAGTAAACAGAACATTTTCAGATATAAACAGTATGATATTTTTGAATCCATTAACATCAGGGATGTCTTTTCTCACATAACTTTCACTATGATTTCTATATCTATGATTGGACTCATGGTTCTTCTTTCTAAAATGGTCTCTAGAAATATGACCTGATTTTCCACAGTAATGGCATTACATTAGAGTCAGTGTGCATGCCTCTATGTATTTTATCAAACTTGGCTCTGTTTCCGTTCCATTGATTTCCTCTTTGTGAGTGTCTTCCTCTTTCCATTAGTGCCAAATCTACAATATGTGATTTTGGCTCATAAATATTCATTCTCTCTTCTTCTTGTCGAAGAATTTCGCCGAGCTTTGCAAACGTAAGAGGGGTCTATCTTGCTGCAAGCACTGAGATGAACACTTTATAATATGGTAATAAACTTTTTAATGTAATATTCACCAAATCATTGTTGGACATTTCTTCACCAATATCACCCAAATTATCTCTTAAATTCTTGATGCGGCAAAGGTACTTAGTTATGGATTCATTTACTTCCATCTTAATAAATAATAATTTAGTATTCAAAAAAAAAATTCTATTTGAATCTGACGTCTCATACGAACCTTTGAGTTTGTCCCATGTATCTTTGGACGTCTCACAATATCTAATATGAGGAATAATTTTGTCTTTTACAAACATACAAAGTGTTACCTTTCCTTGAACTTCCTGCAAATTCCATTCTAAGATGGACAACGTATATGAGGGCTTTTGCTCATCTCCTTCCACAATCATCCACAAATTAAACGCCTAGAATATGGTAATTAACTTTAATTTCCAATTAACATAATTATCTCCATTTAATTTGGACCCTTCATTAATATAAGAATCCGCAAGAGGTGAATTTTCCATATTACCTTCCATCGCCTCATCCAGAGAGTCGAATTCAATTTACGGCCAAAAACAAGATTCTAGTACCGCATGTTGTAAGCTAGGTTGGGGGGCACGGTGCTCGAAACCAATCTATGGAAGGGATCAGCACCGCACCTTTTCTTCATTAGAACAACGCCGCCACCGCACTATGTCTTCATGGGATTAGCGGTGCCAACACACTCTAACTTCACTCTAACTTCACTGCATCAACGGTGCCATCGCGATTTATCCTTACAAGAACAACGGTACCACTGCATTCTACCTTCACTATAATTTTATTTTTCTAAACATTAATCAAACCTCCATCAATAACGCACCATTCAAACAATGGAGAGAAGTCAACCTTCACAGGTTCATGCGTCACCAAAAAACAATGGTGATTCTTTCATGCAACACCCAAGTCAAGTTTTCACAGCTCGATTGGAAACTTCAGAAATATGTTGGTGGCTTCACAAATCAAATGACAACTCCTCTTCCACGGTGGTTCCTTCTCGGTTGCAAATATCCACGATTCACTTGTCTACACAGACCCACGATTCACTCGTCTGTCCTGCAAATCAGATGGTAGCAATGATCAGATGATCTCTCCATCAACGATATCCCACGCAACAACTCGTCCTCCTCTTAGTGGATTTATGGATCACGGTGTGGCTCTAAACTAGCGATACGTTCTCCTTTTGGGTCGCAACGATATTGGGAAGCATTCACTTCTTTGAAATGAAGAGTCTCGGACGGGGGCAGCGATTCAATGAAGCGAAACTGAGATGTAATCATTGGGCAGCTATTGGGCAGCAATCTTCTCCCTTCTGATTGGGAAGCATTTAGCAGTGATCTGCAGCTTCCTTCACGAAACCCGGGCATCAATCTCACACAATGATGCATCTTCCTTCAACGACCCTCACTCACACGGATCCCACAGACTCTGCGTCTCACAGCCCAACAGTGGCTTCACGACTTTACAAGGATCTGATACCAAATTAGATAAACAGAGGAGACAATAGAGAAAGAAGGCGCACATAGAGGAGGAGGATCACACACCCAACTCAATTATAGTTTTTGAATAAGAGTTAAATATATGGTAAAAAATAACCAAACTAGATCCATAAATAATGGATCAGATCCTATGACTAAAAACCAAAAAACTACTAATTTTATATTTAGAAAATAACCATAAATACATTTCTACATTATCTCTAACAACCATAACCATGTAACAATAGTCATTTCCTAAATAAATTGTATTATGGTTGCAAAGAACACATGTTTTTTTCCACACATGTGAATTTTAAGGATAACATCAAATGTATAAGGTGTTTAACATAAAATACAAGGAAAACTAGATTAGAGTGAAAAAGAAGGCACCTTGATTTTATAATAAGGAACCCAAATTTGGTAAAGGTAATTAGTCTTCTAACTGAAGAAAATCATACCCTTCATCATTTAGCATCGAAATATATAAAAACCCTACAAGGTAAACCATCCCGATCCATTGGTTCTAGAACACATGGGTATGGTGCATCTGAATGGATTTTATCATACACACTAAATTAAAAAGGATATGATCTAATGCCAATGCAATCGTCTACTAGACAAGAGACCAAAATCAAATTTCATTGATAGGCAAGTTTTTCATTTTAGATGTGCAATATTTAATTCATATTATTTTTTTTTGTTTTTAATGGCGACTGTTTTCTTTATTTTAATCGATATTTTGCACAAACGGATTACAATATTTATTGGAATAATAATGTTTCATACTAGGAGAAAGTAAAATTTTCGAAATGAAAGGAGTAACCTCTTATGTCTAGTGATAATTGGATCCTCGAATTTGAGGGAACACAAAAGTTGTGTTTTTGTGGAGATATTATTTAATTCAGTTTAATGTTGATTTTGTATGAAAGGGTGTCTAGTCAATTAGTATTGGATGAGGAGCATAAGAGAATAAGTACATTTATTCTTACTTATATGAATTGAATATTCATAGTATAAAGTTAACATTTCTTACATGTGATTCAAAATAGAACGTTATTCTATTTTGGTATGCTATGGGGTAAAAGGTTGATTTATTGTCTTGTAAGGTCTTTTATACCGGAAGGTTTTATTTTGTTGACTTGGCTGTCAATATTGTTTTATAATTGATATAATTTTAATGAAAAAAATCATGTTAATTAGAGTTTGTTTGAGAAAGTTATTCCTACTGTAAGTTGACTAATCGTATTGAAGAACGTATGATACTAAGTGGATGAACATCATCTCCCATTAATCACACATATGTAGTTAGTAACATATGAATTTTCAAGGAGATTATGGGGTCCCACACAAAGATACTCCCCAAAATAGTTGCAACGACGCTACGATAGAGAAAAAATTAACGAATGTGCATGCACCACCAGAAGAACGCACACATAGCTAGGCTCGGTATCGAGCCAGGGTGCATGTGCGGTGTTTCACGTACACGTCCCTAGTGTTTACGCGCTCAAAAGCTTGCACACGGGCCTGCAAAAAGAAAATAGGCCATAGTTTGCGACCAAACAAACCTTCATCGTGACCATGACTATGAAAAGGAGAGAACGAGTGGGTACACATAAAAAGGAAGACCAATCACCCACCTATCTATCCAAGGAATCCATCAAGGGAGTTTTCGTAGCATTGGATAGGTAAGTTGTTCTATTTTTTTCATTTTTATTGGATTTTTTCATTTTTTATTACATTTTTAATAGTTTCTAAATTAGTAAAAAAATGGATTTTGTTAAATTTGCATACTATAAACCTCTACAATGAATGAAGAAAACATTAGCATGTAATCCGATGGAACCTAATAAGCATAAGAAAATATAAATATTGGACCCAATGAAGCCCCCAACAAAATAAAACCCCCATAAAAAACAAAACCATGATGAGTTGAACCATTACCTAAACCAAATGACAAATTACACCCAAGAATTAAGAAACACAGGGGAACCATATTGGTTGTCACTTGTCATTTAAATCGAGAGCTCAATTGACTCCCTTAACCATGCACATCGCTAATTGACAGACATGACTGAGTATAGAGCTAGGATGCAAGTGTACTATTCCACCAACATTTCTAAGGAAGAGATAAAAGAATTAAATATTGCCAAGGATGAATTATATAGTAATTTCACCTATCATAGAACATGGGAAACACTAGATATTAAAAACTCACATGTTTGCATTGATTGGTGTCATTTCCAATAGTGGAAATACAACTGGATAGAAAGGTGGTTTATGGTTAATTATAAACCTCTTTGCAATAATAGGGAGGTTCCACAATACTTCCTCCAAAAAATATGGGATGATTTTGTGCTTAGTTTACATATCAAATATTTTGACATTACCGAATTCCAGGGTGTTTGGCTTGGCACTCCCCAAGATCAGCCTGCTTCCAATAGGAAGCCACTGAGAGGGCCTCTAGCTCCTAGGAGTGAGACTAACCCCCTTCCCTAACCACCTTAGTTACCACAAATAATTGATTAGATCAAAGTGGCGATGAAGAGCGTTGCATGCAGTCTCCTTAGAAACACCGAGTTTGTAGCAATAACTACAGTAGAGAGACATGTTGACCCTATTAAAGACGTAGGTGTAGGTACTTCACGGTCGATTCAAAAGACACCAATGACCAGTGATAGATAGGATGGGCCTTCCATTTCAATGGGAACAATGCCACATCTTGGTCCCCATTATGGGCACACTTGCCTTTGATCGATCGAAGGAAATTTTATGGAGAAAGTTAGTACTTTTTTTCATTTATGTTCATTCATCACTTGATTATTTGTAAAGTAATTTTAAGGTATTTAGGTAATTTTAAAATATTTGTGTATGACCTAAATTGTTAATCAAATGTAAAACTATTTAGATCCAAGATTCCATCTTCATTGTGGGAGAATGCAGGATCTCCCGAGCAGGAATGACAACTACAACTGAAATTGTGGCACCTCACACAAAGGTATTTTCAGTACCCCACACACTATTGTTACTGTCATTTTTAAGTTTACTTTTGCATCATTTTTATTACCTTCTTATGTAATTTCTATTATCTATATTTTGTAGGTTTTCTTTATATGTTTTGAGATCTAGACATTTCTCTTATTCTTCTAGATGGACACCTCCTTAGGAAAAAACACCATGTGCATGATCATTATATATTTCAATTTTAATTCAACCAATATAAACTAGGAGACTTAATGCTACACTAAATGTCAAAATTGTGCATGTATACCACTTATATGATGAAAGTTCCTACAATGCATTTAAAGTGGTCTTTAATGAATATTTTTTAATGTTTTGGTTTCCTAAATAATTATTTATTTAATGTGTTCATAACGTGCACTCATTTTGGTGTGCGAAGGTATATACAAACTATAATGACCATCCATCTCCTCTAGGGTTCGGAAGGTCACCATACACACAGGTATGATGTGTAGTTAAATTCACACTTTTAATTTGAATTTGTTTACTTAGTATGGTTTATTTTTATTTTGTGTACTAAACTATGATATTACAAATGTGTATGTAGGTGACAANCCTCTGTCCATACCTCCCCCTTCATCCATCCTCCCCCCTCCATCTAGCCTACCCCATTCTTCCATGCCCCACCTTCCATCCACCCTCCCCACTTCATCCACATCCCCCCATGGATTCATCCTCCTCCCTATATTCAATAATTTCATCCCATTCACCATCCCTCAACATCCCCTTTCGCCCTTCTACGTTACTCCCCTCTATCTTACATCCAGTAGGGTTTCATCATTCACCACATCCTTGTCCACCCTCTACCACCATACCTTCTTCAGTTTCCACCACAAGTGTGGAAACTCCTTCGTTAATACATCTACAATGGTTGCATATGTAGTCATTGCTACTACATCCCCCCCTCCTCCAGGACTGCATTAGAGCAGGTTGTCCAACCAATCGCTCCACCTACTAGCTCTAAATCCAAATCCTCTCCATTCCCATCGGTGATGAGTTAATTACGATTTGGATTATGCTTTTATTTTATAAATGTGTTAACTGTTACAAATGAATGAAAATTCTAATTTTATTTGTTTCAGATACGGGAGAGATAGTTTAATCCTAGACGTAAGAAGGTTGATATTTCTCTAGCTCCAAGAAGACGAAGATCGATTTCAGATATGCGCCTAGGAGTGTTGAGGGCGGGAAGGATGCTTGATATTCCATGGTATGCATATTACCCAAGATGTAGAATTTTTGGGAATGATTTACCATGTATTTTGTATCTAAGGGACACATTACCAGACTTTTTATAGAGAAGGATTTTCCATTACGTGTACATTGGGAAACATGTTCCATTTTGTTCCAAAACAAATAAATGTTGGGACAAGTTTCTTAGATTCAATGTACATGGATTTTCACTTATGTGATTTATATGCATCTTGTCTCTATTTGCATCTTTTTGTCTCTTGTTGTCTCTAGTTTCCTAATTAACAACATTATGCTTTTAATACATAATGGTTGAGTTTGAATAGCATGAATAAAAATCATATGAGACATGTAATAGAGATTAGTTACAAATGATACTATCCTTGATGATTCATCTAAAATTCAATATATTCAAAATATAACTTTTTTAAATGGCCCATACAACTCTTGCAACGATAATCTCTTGTTTTTTTGTTTTAGCATTTGTCATCCACTTTGTTCATGATGAAATAGAGAAATTTTGATAACTAGTGGCCTCACATAGTTATTATATAGTAACTTGGGACTGATATAGCAAAGTATATGGGACCTAATATGATTTTATGTGAAAATAGGACAAAGATGAATGTTAATTTGACATTTGCAATCTTATATATGTTTTCCTAGTTTTCATGGTAATATTGATGTAAGGATGTATTAAAATTAATAAATCGGTTATACCATTATGTCTTAAAATTAAAAAATCCATTATATCCTTACTTGTGGAGTAATTAAATTTTTGGAAAACTTGAATATATATTTTTAATTTTAATGTATTATCCATGAAAAATTCCATAATCTATCCTAAACTACCTCAACCTCAGTTAATACCTTAACCTCACCTACCAAACCTTCTTCACCAATGTAACCTAATATACAATTACCTAAACCATTGACTTATCCTAACTACCTTGCTCAAGCCAAACAACCTACTTAAATAAACCGTACATTAACCTAAACCACTCCATTATCTAGCTATCCCTACCAAACCTACCCAAAACTATCATATCTATCTTATGCATCCCTAGCTTAGACTATCCTACCAAAACCTACAATACTATCCAGCCTCCACTATCTTATCCACCCTTCCATGCCTAGACACTAAATGTTTATAGCCAAGACTATCTTGAGATAATGTAGTCCACATTAACTTAAACCACATAACCTAGTCTAACCCACCAACATTGACCTAAACCACTCCAATTTAATACTTGTAGAAACCATAGCCCGTACAAACCTTAGCTTGTATCTAAACCCTATCTTGTACAAACCCTAAATTGTAGTCTAATTTGTATCTAAAAACTAACACATATTGTTGACCTTGTAGAATCCCTAGATTCTGTAAACCCCAGCCCTTAAAACCCTAATTTGTAATGACAATAAACCAACGTAGATCCAAATCCTAGGCTCTATCAAGCGTCGAGAGGGATCAAATCTCTTCTTAGGTATCCATTGATTTGATTCAAACCAAAAGACACATTTTTTATTTAAGGTCCACATATAATAGTTTTATTATTAATATTTAATATGATTTAAGATCGACATATAATATTTATTATTAGTTTTCATTTTATTAGGAATGAAGATTACAACATTTCCCCATACATGGTTTTAAAACCACATGCAAGGCCCTTCTACAACCATGGGTTGTTTAGGAGGCCTTGCACATGGTCTTAAAACCATTTGCAAGGCCCTCCTAAACCATGTAGAATAGGGAACTGAGTTGTTTAGGAGGCCTTGGCCCTCCTAAACCATGTACAATAAAACCATGGGTTGTTTAGAAGGTCTTGCACATGGTTTTAAAACCATGCACATACCATGTGCACATGGTTTTAAAACCATGTGCACATAGGTTTAAAACCATGCAAGGCCAACATTTTTTTGAGGATAATTCAAATTTTTATTTTTTATTATTTTGAGGATAATTCAAATTTTTATTTTTTATTATTTTGTTAGGTAGGAACATTACAACATATCTCCCATATTGTGTTTTTTTCATGACCCACATTTTTTTTACGGATAATTAAATTTTTACATTTTTATTGTTTTGTTAGGTAGGAAGATTACAACATCTCCCCCATATTAGGTTGTTTTTTTGGTAGACATTTATTTTGGCCAAAAATAAAAATAAAAATATTTTTTATTAATAAAAAGAACGTTACGTAACGTTACTTAATAAAAATAATGTTACGTAATGTTACATAACGTTAAGTAACGTTACAAGATCTCCCCCATATTGGGCTGTAAAGTGCCTCTCGGCGCAACTAGGCAAACAACATGGCATGCACTATTGTAATTTCCAAAGTAACCACAAAAAAATGTTAAAGAAACAACACCTTAGGTAAATTCTTAAACATTTATCAAGTTATGACTAATGGAATCATATCAGTGTATGGTATAGTCATTGTCAACCTGTGATTAAAACAAGGATTTCCAATGTCTTTAAATATATGCTACAAGAAATGTTTATGTGATGGAATTGATTAAGTTTTCGAGACTAGATATTTTCTCTTGAATCACAACAAATTTTTCCCTTGATATTGAATTCTAACATGAAACAATAAATCCATAACATATATGATTAACATATTTTATTTTGTGCTCCCATAGAAAACTCTCAAAGTATCCCTTAATGGCCCTAGGGTGCCAGGAAAAACGAGCCATATAGCCAAAACTGTGACTCTTATTTCTGAGCCGTCAATTCCAATGGATTCAAGAAGATTTTTTCCAACTAAGGGCCCCTCCATGTTGTGCCTTAATTTCCCGAAAACGGTCCTATTGCACCATCTCCTTTTTAGGTTTTTTCTCAACAAAGGCCATGCCAATTTTGCACAAGGGGGTAAAATTCAAATTGAACTCTCTTGGGAGACTGTGGCCAACGTGAACAGGTCCACAATGGATAGATGCAAGTGTGGGAGATGACAAAACCTGGTTACATTTCTCGGTTATGGTTCTTTGCATCCATAACAAAGTCGCAAAGTGTCACTGAATGGCACTAAGGTGCCAAGAAAAATGGGACATAGATCTAAAATCATGATTTAGATAGCTAAGGCGTTGATTCCAATGTATTTTGGATGTTCTTTTCTAGCTGGTGGGATCCCTTTTCATTCCCTAATTTCATAGGGAGGTTCCTATTCCACCATCTCTGGAACTAGGGTTTTTCTCAGTGAAGGCCAGGCCAATTTTTCACAAGGGGTTCAACTTTAAATCAAACGCTTACAAGAAACCTTAGCTAGCATGCATAGGTCCACAATCACTAG
Organism: Pseudotsuga menziesii; assembly: GCA_001517045.1. NCBI lineage: Eukaryota > Viridiplantae > Streptophyta > Pinopsida > Pinales > Pinaceae > Pseudotsuga > Pseudotsuga menziesii. The sequence continues at coordinate 72,005 of LPNX010206323.1, read as the reverse complement.
ATGCATGTGTGGAAGCTGATGAAACCTAACTATACTTCTTGGTTTTGGATTCATGCACTTGTAGAAAAGTCTCAAAGTGTCCCTGAATGGCCTCAAGGTGCTAGTCAAAATGGGCCACACAACCAAAACCATGACTCCAATTGTGAAGCCTTCAATTCAAATGAATTTGGGATTTTGGGTTTCAACATCTACCCTGTACCATTACCTAATTGCATGAAAATGGTCCTATTGCATTGTCTCTAGAACGAGGGTTTCACTCAATGAAGTCCATGCCAATTTTGCACAAGGGGGTCAAATTTCAATCAAACACTCCTCGAAAACCATGGCTTGTGTGAAAAGGACCACAATGTCCAAATTCATGCATGGGAGTTGACAGAACCCAGCTACACTAGCCAGTTTGGGTTCCATGCACCCGTAGCAAGTCTTAAAGTGACCTTGAATGACCTAAGGGTTCCAAGAAAAACGTGCCATTTATCCAAAACCATGTCTCTGTGAAGCCATCGATTTCAATGGATTAAGGTTGATGGGTTTCATTCCCCCCAATCCCCCCCCCCCCCTTCCATTCCCAAATTGGATGGAGACGGTCCTATTGCACCATCTTTGGAACTAGGGATTTTCTCATTGAAGGCCATGCCAATTTTGCACAATGGGTTCAACTTTAAATTGAACGCTCCTAGCCAACTGTGGCTAGAATGAATAGTTCCACAATCACTAGATGCCTACATGGGAGATGATGAATCCTGGATACACTACCCAGTTTGGGTTATGTGCACTCATAGCAATGTCTCAAAGTATCCCTGAATGGCCCCAGGTTGCCAAGAAAAACGAGCTATAGAGCTAAATCCATGACTTCAAATGCACATCCATCAATTCCTATGGATTCATGTCAGGGTTCAGTTGGGGGTGGGGATTTCATGCCCTAATTTCTCAAAAACGATCTTGTTGTGTCATCTCCAGAACCAAGGTTTTTCTTAGTGAATCCATGCCAATTTTGCACAAGGGGGTAAAATTTTTATCGAATGCTCCTGGGACACCATTTCCAATGTGAATAGGTCCACAACGACCAGATACATGTGAGGCAACTAATGGAACTTGGCTAAGCTACCTGGTTTGGGTTTTGTGAACCAATAGAAAAGTCTCAAAAGTGTCCCTAAATGGCCCTGGGGTGGCAAGAAAAATGGTCCATAGAGAAAAAATCATGACTGTTGTCAACAAGTAGTTGATTATTATGGATTTAGGATGTCAAGTTCCAGCTAGGGTGCCCCCCTTTCTGTTCCTCTATTTCCAAAAAATGGTCTTAATATTGCATCTCTGGAACTAGGGTTTTTCTCAATAAAGGCCATGATAATTTTGCATAAGGAAGTCAAGTTTAAATCGATTTATCTATGGTGACTATGGATAACATGAATAGGTCTAGAATGGCCATATGCATGAGTGGAAGCTGACATAACCTAGCCATGTTTCTCGGTTTAGGTTCCATGCACCTAAAGCAGTATTAAGGTGTCCTTGAATGGCCTCGGGGTGCCAGGAAAAACATGCCATAGAGACAAAGCCATAAATCTGGTATCAAATCCATCAATTCCAACATATTTTGGATGTCATGTTCCATCTAATATCTCCCCAATTCCATTCCCCAATTTCCCGAAAACGATCCCATTGTTTTATCTATGGAACTCGGGTTTTGCTTAAAGAAGGCCATGCTAATTTTGCACAAGGGGTCAAGTTTCAATCAAACTCTCTTGGGATACCATGGCCAGCGTGAACAGGTCCACAATGAATATATGCATGCATGGGGGATGATGAAACCTAGCTACACTACCTGGTTTGGGTTTTGTGCACCTGTAGCAAAGTCTCAAATTGTCCTTGAGTGGCCCCACGGTGCCAATAAAAAGAGTCCATATAGCCAAAACCATGACTCTTGTCTCCAAGCCATTGATTCTGATGGATTCATGATGTCAAGTTTAAGATATCCCCCCTCACTACTATTCTCCATTTTCCAAAAAATGGTCCTATTTCTCCATCTCCGAAAGGAGGGGTTTTCTCAATGAAATCCATGCCAATTTTGCACAAGGGGGTAAACTATCAATCGAACACTCTCGAGTGACTATGGATAGCATGAACATGTACAAAATTGATAAATTCATTCATGGGAGCTTATAGAGCCCAACGATGCTTCCCAATTTTGGTTTCGTGCATCCGTAGCAAAGTCTTAAAGTGTCCCTTAATGGCCCTGGGGTGTTAGGAAAAATGTGACATAGAGCGAAAACCATGACTCTGGTTTCCAAGGAGTCAATTCCTATGGATTCAAGATGCTTGGTTCTAGCTTGGGGGGGGGGGATTCCATGGTCCAATTTCCTGTAAACGGTCCTACTACACCATCTCCAGAACTAGGGTTTTGCTCAATGAAGGCCATGTGAATTTAACACAAGGGGTTAACTTTCAATCCAACGCTCCTGTCCAACCATGGATAGCATGAACATTTCCATAATGGCTAGATGCATGTGTGGGATATTAAAAAGACCTGATTACCCTTCCCATATAGGGTTCTGTGCACCTATAGAAAAGTCTCGAAGTGTCGTTCAATGGCCCTGAGGTGCTAGGAAAAATGGAGCCATAGATCCAAAACCATGACTACAGTTACCAAGATGTTTATTTTGATGGATTCAAGATGTTAGGGTCTAGAAATACCCCCTGCCCCTCAATCCATGCCCTAATTTCCTAGAGACGGTCCTATTGCACCATCACTGAAACTACGGTTTTTCTCAGTGAAGGTCATACCAATATTGCACAATGGGGTGAATTTTCAATCGAACTCTCCTGGGAGATCGTTGCTAGCATGAACAAGTACACAATGGATAGATGTCTTTCTAGGAATGACAAAGGTGGTCATTCCAACTTGAGGCTTTCGTGGTAGGATTCATGGAATTTGACTTCCAAATATATTAATTTCTAGGTTATAAGTAGTTACAAGAGTTTATGAAGAAGTTTTTTATAGGACCAAGTACCTTGCCATTTGGTTACAATGGTATTTTAGTACCAAATAAGAATGAATAATAAATAATGTGCATTCACTACTTGAGAGAGCACCTTTCATATGAAGCAAGCTTTGTACATTAATGCTTAGTAATGTTTTTTTATTTGATTAGTGCATTAATTCAAATTGTAAATAAGTGGAAGCACCCCCAATTTTAATGACAATTTTGGTGTTGGAAAGAAAGTGGATAACTATCCAAAGGTATGTGTATAATCCCAATATGCAAGAAGAAGTGGCTACATGTATCAAAAGTTTTATTTTATGAGGAACCATCTAGGTTAGTTATACCTCATTATCATATCCATGGACTAGAAGCTTATTCTTTATGACTATATTAGGTTCTATATGAATAGATTAGGTCTCTAGGGATATATTATGTATCTAGTGCTAGGTTATGTTCCTATATTAGACTATTATTCTAGATCAGGTCTCTAGGATCTTGGGTCTAAATTAGGACATGCAAGGATAGATTGGTTGTCTCTAGGGCTAGATTATTTTTCTAGATTAAACTACGATTTAGATCAAGTATCTAGGGTTCCATGTCTACATCAGGATTTCTATAGGATATATTAGGTATCCAAGACTAAATTAGGGTTGCATATGACTAGATTAGGTCTCTACAGACATATCACTGTTTAAGAGCTACATTAGGTCTTGAGGGATAGAATAGGTATCCAGGGATACATTAGAGTTTTATATGACTATATTAGGTCTCTAGGGATAGATTATGTATCTATTTCTATATTATGTTTCTAGATTAGACTATGATTCTAGTTCAACTCTCTAGGGTTCTAGGTCTAAATTAGGATTTCTAGGGCTAGATTGGTTGTCTAGGTTCTAGGGATAGATTAGGGTCTATAAGATAGATTAGGTTCTATATGACTATATCAAGTCTTTAGGACTAGACTAGGTCTCTAATGATAGATTATGTTTCTATATTAGAATATTATATTAGATCAAGTCTCTCGGGTTCCACATCTACATCAATATTTCTAGGGCTAGATTAGGTATATAGGGATACATTAGGGTTCTATATGACTAGATTGGGTCTCTAGGACTAGATTAGGGTCTAAGAGCTAGATTAGGTCTCCAAGTCTATATTAGGTATCCAAGGATACATTAGGGTTCTATATGAATAGATTATATCCCTAGGGATATACTAAGTCTCTAGGGACATATTAGGTTTCTATATTAGAATAACATTCTAGAGAACACATGAGTGAGGATGATGGTGACTTAGATGAGAGAAAAAAACAAAGATAACCTATCCATTAATTCAAATATAGTTAGCAGAAGAACGATGGGTAATGACTATGATGGTGACAATGTGCATGGTGATGGTGAAGCGTGGTGGGGATGGTGACACATGATGGTTCTATACCACATGAAATAAAATACACATGTACAATAAACAATCAAAGATAAAAACAACCATATAACATGAAATAAACTATATAACATAACATGAAATAAATTGTTTAACATGAATGATGTTAAACATGCATGAATAAATACGTTTACATGACTAAACTATGTACATAACATGAAATAGATACCTCAATCATATAGGACTTTTGTATCCTCTATGTTGATGATTGTTTCCAACAATATCTCATGCTCTGAATGAGGTAGGAAGTAGCATACCTTGTTCAACCTCTTTGCAGACATTGTTGCAGCTGGATGTTTGTACCAATGATGAGGTTCATAAAGTGGCACACCTATGGAACCATTCTGTAATCCATGTATGCATACCCACTAGTCTTTGTTTCCTTTCCATCTAGTGTGAGAAATTTACCCTAAACAACAATCAAGCTAATCAAAAAGTCAATTCATTCACTATCGGTTAATGATTCCATGAGGGTTTGCTTCTCTTGGATGCATTGTGCCAACCAATAATGTGTTCCCCATTCATTGTATTTCTCGGTGACAGTTCTGAAGATGTTCCCTGCAGTGAATGATAAAAATGAAACATGTAGAGTACAAAGAACTTGGTTAAATAAAAAAAATTAGAGAACTAAGATATCATTGCAGAAATATATATGTGGATGTAAAAGATCAGATATATGATCATAGTCGATCGAAATCGATTACTAGCCTTCCTCTAACTAAATTCTTTCAACAAATTCTCATGGGGCTACTAAAAGTGACACATGATCCCATTCACCAACCCATTGCTTTGATTCACAATCATCCAATTCAACATTTCTACAGAGGCCACAAAAGCATGAAAGTTTCCATGCCCATATTTCAAATAGAGGATTGTTTGAGCTTTGAACAAAACGAAACACATGAATTCCTTGTACCGTGCGACAACTATATGTACATGATCAATATATATCAACAATTTTCCAGAAATTTTGTACCATGTATCTTGTCCCTAATGGAGACCAATTCTCTTTGGTGCAATTTGACATTACCATAGATAACCACTGAAATATAGATTCTACATCTTGGATATGATGGTTTTTGTAAAAATCATCTCCTCGCTTTGTAGCATGCTTTTGATGCACGCACCGACCCTGTCGTTCTCTCCTTTCCCATTCCCAATTTCAAAGTAGCTCCAAATATGTGACACATTATATGTCCTATGCAAAATACTCAACCATTGCAATACATGGGTATTTTTAAAATTTCCCACACAATAATCTGACCATATCCAATGCCGATCCATGTGCATATCTCTCTCCTTAAGCTGATTATAAAACATTATGAAGCAATGATGCACATATTTCAATTCTTGGCACATGTCATCACTAATGCATAAGTTAGTCTCTTTTAATATTATCATTTTATCCTCCTGTCATTGCTTCTCTTTGGCTCATGCCTATATGTGATATGGACCATTATATTAACTTAGTACGAATGGTAATATTTATATTGATTCTCATTCTATGGCTACAGGGTGTAGTTTTCAACAAAATACACAACTGAGAGTATAGTTTTATAAGAAAATTTGTCCTTGTATTTTATATATTCTTCATCATGCCATCGTTTGAACATTTATAACATACTACTTGGTCTTTCTATAGAACTCCTTCATAAAATTGCATATTTGAACCTGATGGCACAAAACCAAGGGCATTATTTCAATGTGACATTTAAAATCTATATATATATATATATATATATGTATAAATTCAACATGTGCAATATGAATGTATGCAAACTTAAATTACCTGTGAGTTCACCCATGCATTTTTTTATTTCCTTCACACTGTCAACTTGATATGTTATGTACTTGAAGTTTTTTATTTCTACAGTCATCCTCCAAAATTCGTGCTCCTCGATTTCATGGATGTAATGAATCAACAATGAAAATACACTAAAAATATCACATGTCCCATATAAACATGATCTTTTGCTTTTGTCTTTTGGGTCTTGGACACATGATGCTATGGATAAAATATTTGGATGACTTTGGTGGTAGTATCGATGGGAACTCCTGCATAATATTAGTATGCAAATAAAAAATTATATGTCTATATGTATCATAATAATATTCAAATTGTGCATGGTATCTACAACAACATGTGTTACAGTTAGTGAAAATTATAACATACCGGTGTTTTCATTTTTCAAAGGACCTTTGGCCCAAGTTCAATTTTGTGTGTTCACTCTTGAATCTCTCATAAAGTTTTGATTGTGTAATTCCTAGGAATTTATTGACACAGGGTTCACATTCATTAACACCTTTTCTTAACGTTAGCATATCTATTTGGTTTGATGAAGGTCTAATATTATCATGCCAAAATTTTTGTACTAGCTATTAAACAACATCAATTAGATTCATGTTTGAACGATGTAACCTTCCAACAAAGGCCCAACAATCCTTTTGGCATGGGGTATCATTTTTTTTCTCTAATAACAAAATAATTTTGAAAGGTCTTTCTATCTAATTTAAGGATTTTACATGTGTGAGATAACATGCAATGTTTCCTTGTGGACTTGTCTACAATTGATTTTGACAGTACACGATGGGAGACAATAAGATCCTTTGTATGATAAGTCTTTCCAATCAAATTGAATGCAGACTACATATTTCTAACAACATGACTATTGGCCTCTAAACTTCTAAGTACATGCATGCCTAAAATTATCCTAACATGACATAGACAATGTGATTTTAACAAAGCCAATAACAATTAACATTTTGTTTCATCTCTTTTGGATTCAAAAATTCTTTGATGATCTTGCTAAAATTCAAATCAATAGTGTGTTTAGGCAACTTACCTTCAAGGCCCACGAAGGAATTTTCATCTACATGAATATGTCTAGAATTTCTTCTTCGTACACTTGAGAGTCAAGGAAAGGGAGTTGGATAGGAAGTACAAATCTCATCACCAGTTTGTTGTGTCACTTCGTTCATAGGTTGGTCCTGAAAGGGAGTGTGTTTGACTTGTGTGTGGTCTTATTAGGGATGTTTTGAATTAACAACTCATTCAGCGTCTAGCTTTGCATACTCAACATCAATTAAGATTTGATTGTCTTGATCCATTTCAACATTTGTTGTTGATGGATTATCTGTTGGATTTTGAGTGGGATCCATTGCTAGCATCTGCTTCACTTCTTGCGATGAACTAGAGGTCATTGTGTTATGCATTGCACCAGTATCTAAGGTCACGAAAAGTTGATGTCTATGTTTTTCCATCGACAACCTGGCCTTTTCTCTTATCTCATGGGACTTTTCACGGGGTAGCTCCTTCCTTCTCAAATTTATTTTATTATTACGTCGGTTTCCCATCTTCAAGATGTTCTTTAATAAAGCAACTTTATCACCCCTCCAAAATAAATAACAAATAAGATATTTGATTACTAGTGATTCAGATATTGATTGGCAAAAAAAATATGATTTCTAAATAAATTCAAGAACATAAACTAGTAGATGTTATCTTTAATGGAAATAGAACAAATCAAATAATATCCCATGTCTAAACCACAATCTTTTGAAGTCTCGAGGTGAACGTTTGAAGAATTTATGATTATGGTGTAACGGTAAAAAACCGTTTACTGTAAATTCTCAAACTTCCACTTTCTAAAATACAAATAATCCATGAGTTGATAAAATAGATATGATGATGAAAGATTACAAAGTGAGTGCCATATATATATAAATTGGAAAGGCACTTTGGATACCATCCATGAAAGGATGTGTCATTTTAGAATAGTTTACTAATAAATATTTATTAATTATTAATTATGAATATCAATATGTATTAATATTAATAATTAATATTGATATATATATTATGTTATATATAAATATATAACATTGTCTTTTGGTTGATGATGCTTTGTCCTCAAAGCATGTTTTATAATTTTTTTTATAATTTAAATATTGTAAGTAAAACTATGGGCTATTTTGTAAAACCATGGGCTATTTCATAAAACCATGGGTGGTTTTATGAATTATGTTTTTTAAATTTTCTTTTTATCTTATGTTTTTTAACTTTTCCCCTTTTATTTCTTTTGTTGATAATTCTTTTTCTTTCTTTTTTTGTTTTCTAATTCTTCATAATTTTTTTTTGTTTTCTTCATTTTTCCCTCTCGTTCTTATTTCATATTTGGAGTGGAATTAATACTTCTTCAATGAAATTCAAATGGCCAAAGGCCAATTTTTGGTTTTTGGTCAAAAACCAATTTTTACCATAGAAACTCTGAATATGGATGGCTAAAAGGAACTGTGAGGTCAAAGACCTAAATTCAAGGAAACCTTGAACATTTTGGCCACAAGAGAGAGATCAACAGAAGCCCTAGGAAGGGTTGGCTCTGATACCATTGTAACGGTAAAAAAACATTTACTGTAAATTCTCAAACTTCCACTTTCTAAAATACAAATAATCCATGAGTTGATAAAATAGATATGATGATGAAAGATTGCAAAGTGAGTGCCATATATATATATATATAAATTGGAAAGGCACTTTGGATACCATTTGTTAGCACTCAGAATGTACCCAGGTTGTAGGAGGCACACCCCGAGGTAACAGCAAAACCACTTTAGGAATAAATTGATGGTCTCTCCCAGAGAGGGATCTCTCAACATAAATCTTACAAAATCAAATGATAAACAATATTTAAAC
>LPNX010206323.1:0-45909 GCA_001517045.1 Pseudotsuga menziesii | reverse complement strand
ATATATGTATATATATATATGTATATATGTTAAATATCAATATTAATTATTAATATTGATATTCATAATTCATAATTAATAAATATATATATGTTATTATGTTATATATATATATGGTTTAAGCATAAATACAAATAGACCTAAAGGATAATACAAGTAGCCTTTGAAGCATATGATATGAATCTAGTTGATAGACTTGGAAACATCATCTAATGTAATGGGATTTTCTTAACTAATAGATTAAATTATTGACCAGGTTTAGGGTATGAAAATGGCACATAACTTGTGGTATATGATAATATTTAAAAACTAATGGGAATTCCCAAGTTAACAATATAATCGCCAAAATATAAGGTATCCTCTAGGACCTTGGTTCATGTTTTCATGGAATCTTGAAACAATCAACAATAAGCCTAAATTTGGTATCTTGACACTTGGCACATGGTTTATGTACACTTGTTTGGGTTAGTAGATTGAGAAAATGATTTTTATCAAGTTTTTCCTCGAATCTGATCAAGAGTGCCTCCTATTAATTGTTTTTGTTTGCATTTTCTATCTAAGGAGTCCCTAGATACATGGAGGGACAAGAAAATTTTTGAAATACAAGGATTTCAGTGATGTGATACTATGAATATATGGTTTCCAATAGATCATGCTCTTTGGCACTACTATTGGTTCTACCTAGGCCTTCCTCCAAAGAATGGAGTGGAAGGGAAAGATGAAATCACCTTCAAAATTTCCTTTGAAGGAGCTTATGGGGGGAGAAGATACTCCATTTATTAGGAAGTAAGAGAAGAAGGAGGACACCATATGTTCAAACTATTTTATCCAATAAACTTGAAAGCTAAAGGATGTTAGTGTTATTTTCGTGAAGGTTAAAATGTAGTTGGTTAAAGGATTTCAATATATCTTGATTTATCATCATCCCCAGTATTTTCTTAGTTTTAAGGGAGTGGATCGCCTCTTGAGAAACTGTAATACAATCGATAATTTTTTTTCCAACAACGAGTCCTTAACCAATATCCACACCTCTCTATTGATGATATGCCAATTCTCGGAAGAATGATGAAGTTAACTCATCACAACCAAGATATTTCATAGAAGAAATATCTTTGATGCATTTTCCACTTCCTACATGTTCCGAAGAAGTGATTTGAACCATGATAAGCTTACTCTTTTTGGCAATGGTTTTGGTGATAGTTTCATAGATATCATTATAGAGGGATGAGGGGAAAAGAATGTTTCATTATAGTTTCATGTTTTGGATACGAGAAACCCCTCCTAAAGATTAACAATTGGATCATTTTGGTGTTTGTGTGAGTCGTTGTAGTGACATCATGAGGAATTAAACAAATGTGTGTGTAATGGATGGAGTTATATGATTATGCAAGTAAGTTTTATTGGTTATATTTATGAAAGGTTGAGAGAATTGCTTGGTGTAGGTTGTTGTTTATTATTGGTAATATGTATTTTGTTGTCTATAATGAAGATTAAGAAGACTAAAATACAATTCATACAATCCATGAGGAAAAACTACAATTCAAACAATCCATATAGAGTTAATGAAGACTAAAATACATTTCATGAGGAAAAAATGTCACCATCCCTCTAGGATTGTTCCTTACTTCCAATGTAGAATGATGTTTTGATGTGTCCACTGGATGTAAGAAGATTTCAAGTGTGTCCAAGTAGCATGAGAATTAAATCCAAAGAGATTATTAGAGTCCAATAGGTGTGTGTATTCAATTTGAATTTCCAAATAAACTCCAAGAGTTGTGTGAAGTTACTTGAAATTACAAAAGACTGTTGAGCTGTGTTTGTTGCAAATAGAGATCACACAAATTGAGCGAAAAAAATGTTGGAGATGATCTCTAGAAATTTAGACATTTTTATATTGATAGGGGCATGTACATGTTAGTAGTGCATACACACCATCAGAGCGTATGTGATACTAATGCATACATGCCTCTATTGAATGTTGATTTATTGATAGATAACATTTGGCACATTTATTACTTAGTAAACCCCTATTTATCCATCACTTCCTAAATCCCCTCCCCTCTAAAGGCCTTTAAGCCCCTAATTCAACCATAATGCCCAAGTGCTTAGCTACACATGTTCTTAGGGGTTTTGGGATTTAGGGATTATGGGTTAGGGGGTTAACTAATAATTATGGTTCAAGGAGTATGAACTTAGAGGTGAAGGCATTTAGAGCTATACCTAGTGTTTTTTATTTACCTATACCCATTATCCCCACACATATGCCAATGATACCCTTGGTAGGTCATGTGTGGTGGTTTGAGGTGTCGAATTTGTACCTATATGCCACAAAGCTTCCTTTTGTGGCTATGTATTGAGTTTCTTCCCTTGATTATGTGGAGCCCCAAATAGCCATACATAATTCTCAAAAACTCATAAAGGCACTTCCATCCTTTCTCATAGGCAAAGGATTCCGTTAGCAATTCATGTGTGATGTTGTATCATGCATTGTTCTACACTGATGCAGGGGAATCCCAACCCCTGACAAGTAGTCAAAGTTGAAGTTAGCCAGATTCAACTAGGGGATGATTCAATGGCCCCTATTGTAGTAAGAATATGTATTTGAAGTCAGAAGCGTTGAACATCTGACTCAAAGAGAAAGTAGTTGAGATAGAGCTGAGTTGAAAGGATATGTTAACAAATGAACATTTGGGAGAAGACATTTGGAGATGAAAGAGTAGTCGATTGACAACCGATGGGTGACATAAACTAACTATTTTACCAGGTATAGTGTATGATAAGATTAGTTATAGAAATAAATGAAAATTTATGATGGTATTTGAAGAATACCAAGTGGTGCAAGGAGATGAAGCAATTGCAGGGAATACCTGAGGAAGATGCAAACTACTTGGAATTCTTTGGGAGATTCTAGAAACAGACTTAACCAAGACATGAATACTATAAATAGAGTATTTCATGATGAAAAAAGGTTGTTGTTTCCCAAAAGTATAAAATATTAAATGTGTGTAACATTCGCTTCGATTGAGTAACAAAGCATTGAATTTGGATGTAATTACCTAAATAAATTTATCTTGATATTAATAATCAATTCCTGGAATTTATTTGTGTTCTTATTTTGTGAGTGGGTGTTCACTTTTGTTCTCGTTGTGTGCTTTGATATGCAATCGACCACCCAGGTTGTCCATGGCATCAATTGGTATCAAAGAAATTTTTTTATCCTACATGAAGGAGAAATGAGGTCTACTTGTAATTGGACATGTGAAGAAACTCTAGTGATGGTTGGGTATATTTGTGAAAGTGGTGGTTTGATTTTTGAGCAGGGAGATGGCTCAAAGAGGCATTAATGTCTATGGTAGAAGGAAGCATGAAGGAAAACCAGTCACTATCAAACGTGCGTCTATAAAATACACCCATATTCATGACCTGGAATATTATGGCTATGTGTCATACTGTTTGTAGGCTATGACTAGGTTACTAGAAATGAAAACATTATGTGCCTATTGATTACATGAATTGTTACATATTTGCACAACTGTAACAATTTATATATGACATTATAATAAATTGGCTAGCTTTCTTACTATTAGACTACTTAAATCCCATTAATATATAACCCTTATTATTATATTGTCTTAATTGGATTAAAAGGAGTTTATTCAAATTCATGTGGTTCATCAACTTTGAGGCTTAATGGCCTCATTCCTAATACTTGTAATTAAGGTTATACTGCTTTGTTGAGCAGGAATAGAGTAACTTACTTCAGGTGGAATAATTAAAGTAAAACTTTGGTTATCAACACTTCTGTTTGCAATGCACCACAGACCAAACTATTTTGCAAGAGGTTGTTTCCCATCCTAGTATTACTATAGGATGGTGTGTACTATAAAAACTTGAAGGGATGAATTTGGGAGCACTACGTCTTTTAGGTTTTTCATATAAAGAATCTCTTGGTGATTTATCCACATATGATGGCGAGGAATATCATGCTCGCAATATTTTTCTTGTTCTAGCTAATTAATCACGAATTTAAAGTTATTTGATGTATGTTGGGTTTGTAGGAATAAGGGTAAGAGTTTACTATTGTTAGTTTTTAATACTTTAAAGAATTTTGATTATATTTTGTATGTCAAATCTAGTATTAAAAATCATATTGAATTTCTTCTTGGGATCTTGTCAAGACCCTCCATGTCAAGAGGTTCATAAAGAAATTAAGGATTTTAGAGAAGCTGGAATTTATGTGTTGGTTATTACAATGGATGACAAGAATACAACAGAATCCATTTATCGTGATATTGTGTTTTTTGTGCCAAATAAAGATATTCATAACAAAAGAGTCATAGGAAGAGAGTATATGGCTCTTACTAATTCCAAACATCAAGAAATTTTAAGAGGATCTAGTAGTTGTGTTTTCTGGATCTGAACCTAGGCATAAGTAGGAAATAGTTTGAATGTTGAAGGATGATGGGGAAGTAGTTGCAATGACAAGTGATGGTGTAAATGATGATCCATATTTGAAGTTAGTTGACATATGTATTGTTATGGGAATTATTGTAATAGAGGTAACTATGCATCTCCATCTACTTTTTAAATGATATTGTAGAATGTATGTTGTGTTGGATTAACTAATGGATCTGTCATAATGCATGCTTCAGTGGGCATTGTGAAATGAGAGAATTATTTTTATTTTGGTATTTTTTGTAATGATTTGAAACTTATGATAAATGATTACAAATGAGGCATATTTCGATATTTTCTCTCCTTGTTTATTGACTAATCATTCTACATATTTTCATTTAATCTAATGTATGCTTCATGAATGTCAAAGTATTGCTTCTAAAGGTTATGCGATGTTTTTAGATGTTTCTCATGCATGAGGTTGTTCTTTTTATAACATATTGAAATGATATGAAACTATAATGTATGTTCTCACGGGGGACATACATGCAAATATATTTTTTTGAATGTTGTTCATGGAGAATATTGATGTTTGAAGTATGTTGGGTTAATTTTGAGTATGCAAACCAATAAAGGGACCAATATATCAATGTTTGGGTGGTTTTTGGGAGATTATGGGAATAATTCCCAACATAAATAAACAATGGATATAATTATAGGAACTTAGACCTCAAACAACCTCTTGTTTCAAATCTGGGCATGATGTGAGGCTTTTCTGCCAAATTGATCAGAAACTAGGCTCAAAATATCACTATTTGAGTCGTGAATAAGGTAGTCCCAACAATATATAATATTTTAGGTTTATTATACATGGTTGTCAACAATACTGATTAGATCTATTTCAACCCTTGTTACAACTTATTTCCTCATTTAGGAGTATACCATCCATTTAAATAGAAATATGAACCCTTGGGGGACATATAGACGAATTGTTGTTTGAATGTTGTTAATGGAGAATATTGGTGTTTGAAGTACGTTGGGTTAATTTTGAGTATGCAATGCAATAAAGGAAGAAATATGTCAAAGTATAGGTGGTTTTTGGGAGGTTATGGGAATAATTCCCACTATAAATCAACAATATATGTAACTCTTGGCACTTATACCTCAAACATCCTCTTGTTTCAAATCTGGGCATGATCTAAGGATTTTCTACCAAATAGAAGTCATAAACTAGCCTCAAAATATCACTATTTGAGTCGTGAGTAAGGAAGTTCCAGCAATATGTAAGAGTTTAGGCTTATTATCCATGTTGTCTTTTTCAACATTATTCAATATTCAAGTCTATTTGAACCTTTGTTACAACTTATTTTCTCATTTAGGAGTATATCAACCATTTAAACATAAATGTGAACCCTTGCAACAACCTTACCCTTCAAATTAGGGTAATTTTGGGCATGTCTTGGCCTCTAAAGCACAAATTTGGGTGCATGAGTAGTGATGGAGAAGGTTATTTATTAGGTCTGGGAATGTTTGGGAGGTTATAATTGTTAAAATTTCCAAATCTCATATTTGGGCACAATATGATACCTAAGGTGGAATCCCTAAAAAAACAATATCCTTAGTGTTTTAAAGTACCAAATAGCTTGTTAAAGGGACAAGTCCAGTGATGCACTATGTAGCAATAACCTCAGAATTATTATATGCCGCATTCAACGCTGAAAATGATCATTCTAGACCGTTTTTCTAGTATGGAAGTGATGACTGTTAGGATGCCTTGAATCTGCATTTTAAAAAACTCTTGGAAAAAAATCAACATCCCTATGTTCATGAAGTACTCTTCCCATGTGTTAATTATGAGCTGTTAGAGGAGTGTTTCCCTTATTCACCCATTGCATCATAAAACATACCCCAGTTTACATTTGATTCAAAATACCATTCACATTGAAAAGAAGGTATCCATTTCTACCTAACCAAGGCACTAAAAATAATACAAAAAATAAAAATGGCATGACCTACACAACCATGTGAATATGCACCGACAAACCTACAAAACCATGTGCATGTTGTTTACGGATCAAGTCTTAGAGTATGGTAAGAAATAATTCCTTTGAAAATGTGAAACCATGAGTCTATTGTCTTGTTTTCCATGTGTCTTGGTTATTGTATCATTATGACATTGTTGGGACAATATTGGTGAGAGATTCAACTAAGGGGTTTAGGTTTTGGTATCCTGTGAATATGCACCAACAAATCTACACAACACCTCTAGACAACCAAATCTGTCATGATTATCTATCTCTTCATTTGGACTAGTTCTTTTCCACTCTTGGGGCGTGTCACTAGGGCTTGCATGATAGATTATATGTTATTATCAAATCAACAAATATGTGTAACAATCCAATTTATCAGGACATAAATACTTTCCCTTGTGATTCCTATAAGCACTTAAGAACATAGGTAAATTCATAATTAAACTTATGATGGTTGAGATTAGATTCCCAAGTCAATTAAAACAGTGAATGAAATGAGTGAAGTAAAAAAAATGTGTTCGTTAAGTGAAATAGGAAATCAAAGTAAGTGCATAGGAATCAAACCAAACACTACAATACAATTGAACAACGATTCAACTAAGAGATTCCAAGAGCCATAAACATGGTATAGTTGATCCCAATAAGTATATAATTCAAAAGAATGAATCACATCGTATTGACATATGACAGGCTACAATAAGTCCAATGACACATGGTGATGTAGTTGGTTCATTGGATCTGAAAGGTGGGAGGATGTCTGGAGAATTCTACTATAACATGCTTAAATATTTTTTGGCTCCTCTGAAGTCCCCTCAACCCTGAAGATATAGAATCCAAAAGAATAGAAGAAATCAATACCCTAGCTATTCATGAGAGAGAAATGATCAACCTATAGTGATAAATCTTGCATGGTACACTAACCGATGATTTATTGGATTTTTTATTGTCGTTCTGTGATACACATCACTGCTTACTAATCATTAACCCTAGAAATATTCTATCAGAGAATATGGTCCACAAAAATACCTCTTCCAAAGTGCACAGATCCCCCAAAATAGCCATTTTAGCTTGAAACTGATGAAATACTGCTAGTTATACTAATTTCCAATGATATAATTTTCCACAAATGAGTCATTTCAACACATAATTGCACCACATACCATCTTTACTACGTGACTACATTGACTTCACCAAAAATAACAAATTACATGCATATGATCAATAGGAAAAGTGAAGTTGCATGCAATTTGTTATTTCTAAACTATCAACAAAAAACCACAGTATCTAATCGAACTCTCCTCAAATACCACTTGCGTACAACTTGGGACAGACAAATAAAGCTAATTATCCAAATAAGGAAACCTCCCAAATTATGGTATGCATGGCATAACCTAAGGACATGAATAGAAAGAGATTGGGTGAGATAACATAGTAAATTCCTCCTTATCTCCTCCCCAATAAATTCAACCTTTTTGTTCTTATATTGGCAACCAATTTCCCTTCATCCTCATACTTTCCATAACCTGTGTCATCTATAATATCTTCAAGTCCTTTCTCTTCTCCCTATTGTAATTTGTCTTCACTCAAGAGTAGATGGCCCATACAATAATTTCTTTTAGTTGATGACTACTCCAACACTACAAGAGAAATGCCCAACTTTGTAACTCATTTTTCCTCAATTGCATGTTATGATCTTGAATAATAAATATCCTTATATATTTCAGATCCTCCTTGAATAACCATGTGCCGACCTCTAACTAGATTTGAGACATATTATACAACTAGAAAAGAAGTACCTAAAACATCCAAGGATTCTAGGAAATTGGAGAAATCCTCATCATATACATGTTGCATGGAAGGTAAAAAATATAATACACTTGATTCATCTAAATATTCTATAGAGTTCACTTTGACACCATTAATGCTTGAATAAGCTTCTATAAATATAACCTCCCTTTCACATCATTGCTTTGAATATTCGGTACTAGGGATACATGGGAGTTGTAAACAATCCTACGTTGATTTAAATAATCTCATTATTAAAATTACCAAAACACATTGCTCCATAATGAATGCTTCAATTTGTAATAAAAATGTTGGTCTTCCTCCATACAAGTATATTATTTTCTACTTCCAAGGTGTTTTCATTCCAAAGTATCCATATGCTAGTTTTTTAAATTAGGTTCTGCAACAATATAATATGCAAATAGAGATTGTTCTTTAGTAGTTATAGTGATAAGAGTGATAGGAAAACCTGCTAAATTGAATGAAGGTGCTTAACTGTTGTAATTTATGACTATCACATGATTCTTTCCTATAGGAAATTTGCTAAAAAAGAGTACATCATCGATTTCCCACATTTCTCACTACTTAATGATAGCACCATCAAATATTCCTTTGTGAAAATTGATCTAGATGCTACCTTATAAGAGAAATGTGCTACCGATTGCTGGTTAGATAAAAATATCCTTCTAGTATAATACGCTTACAATCAACACACTGGTTTAATGTTTGAAAGCAGACTTGGATCATATTTATGAAGTATCTTCCCTTGAACAAATGTTTCACACATACCTTAGATGAATATGATTTGTACCAAAGAAAACCTTCAAAAATATTATCAAAGTTTAATTATAAGTCTAGGGTTGGTGTAGGGGTTTTTTTCCCACTTTGTTATGGCCTCTCTTGTTGACTTGTGATCTTATGTTGAACCTTGACTAGTCCTCATAGTGCGGTACCTTAACCCTTTTGTTATTTTTGTTATGGGTGTGACCTTCTAGTAGCCCCAAACAACTCACATCCTACTCAAGCAAGTTCAAATAGGTCACAATTTAGTCTATACATCCCCAAGAAGGTTATAGTTAAATTCAAGTAGACCCAAGAAGGTCACGGTTCAATCTAGGAAGCCCCAAGAAGGTCATGGTTCAATTCAAGTAGACCTAGGAAGGCAACTGTTTACTTCAGGAAGCACCAAGAAGGTCACATTCTAGCTTAGGAGGTCATAGTTTAGACTTGAGTGGACTAAGATTTCTATTGCACTGTTTCAGTGTTCTAAGATGTAAGAAAGCCATGAGCTTTGTACGGGCTACAAACTGAGCTCTGGTTTGTTTGTGGAATGTCATCTGTTATAGCTGATTTTACCATGCATGGTTGATAACATACTTATGGCCTTCCCTATCCCTCTGTAGTCTCTGTGGACCCCATGGAATTGTATTATACTTTGATGTTCCAATATCACCCCTAAAAAACCCCTGTTTATTGTTGTACATGAATTTCAAACCCATACTCACGTGTACACGTGACTTTTGACCTCAAACCCACGTACATCGGGATGTGTGCATAAGTCCATTTTTTTTTGGATTTTTCCTCATATGAGTCTGAATATCCTGACTCTTGGCCTTCCATATGCCTTGAGTTCACTCGGATTCGACCTTCCATTACCCTTTTGGAGTGCTATATAATAAACCCCTTGGATACATTGAAGGAGGAGGAATTGAAGAGCAAAGAAACTATAGTCCATTGTTGCCTCAGTTTTCTTATACTTGAGTCTGCATCCCTTTGTCCCTTTGAAGCACTTTGCATTCTTCCCAATATTTCCTTTGTTTTGTGAGCTTGCTATCGATAAATGGAGGATTGAGGTGGTGGAGGCCTAGGTGGAGGACTCGGTTTCTTTGGTTAATAGACGTGCCGACAGAGGTTGTCACTCTTGTAATATCTGATTTTATTAATAGAAATACATTTTCCTGTCCAATTATGTGCATTTGAATATGAATGAATATGAATATTGTTTCCATGGATGTATTTGATTTCTTATACATTGTTGAATATATATGCTAGAGTAGGTTTAACACATTATTATATAGCATGCTTTTCTTGTTTTTTGTTGTTGAGAGAAATTTTCTAATGCAAGCGTGAATTGGAAAAGCTCAACGAGGATCTACTTCAACCGTCCAGAACAAGGTACGATTCGGTATCCCTTAGTGTTAGATGTTTAGCTCTCTTGCATATTGGGAAATATTGATTTTTGGTATCAAGCTATCTGTTGTGGTACCTCTAAATTCATAGGAAGTTTCTCTTCGTAAAAGAATTGGCGACTCCACTAGGAAATGAACATCACGATGTGTGCATAAGTCCAAACATTTTTGGATTTTTCCTCATATAAGTCTGAATATCCTAACTCTTGGCCTTCCATATGCCTTGAGATCACTCATATTGGACCCTCCATTACCCTTTTGGAGTGCTTATTAATCTGTCACAGTAATCTAGGGACTAAAACACAGTCTCATAAGAGATTTTAGACAATAAGGCATGAAAATGGTATAATAGTGCTAAAAAATGAGTGGCCACTCTATATAATAAATAAAGAATGAGTAATACAATACAATGATCATGCTGTAAGCATGAATGAAAAATCAATTTGAATTCCCAAGGAGGTCATTCGAATTGAATGAGCGAGTCTAGCTTAACTAAATGTAAGTCAGAATCAACACTCAAGTTAAACACTGATCAAAACCCTAATTTACTCAATTGATCCCTAACTAAAGTCAGAGTGCAATAAATGACTGAGTCTAACTAAAAGTAGCTTAGACACATGTCACTGCAAGCCAACCAACAAGTGGTAGCGCATCAATGACTCCAATGAACCTCGACGAGGTTAACTGAAGTGTAATTGACCATCACAAGTGGTTGGAGGCACCCCTGTTGACTCCAGTTCATTAAATAATAAATAAATAATCAATTTAGTGAAGGAAGGTGCCTTCACTGCTCTGTTTAACTTATTGTAACCATCATTTAGAAATATGGGGCATTAATGACACTCAGATCACCCCTTAAGTGCTCAAGTTAGCCTCCTCGAATGTAGGAGAAGGCTAAGTTAGCCTCCTTGACTGAAGGTAGGCATGGGTGTGCTCATGCTGATGTCATCTAGTGCTCCTCTAATGTCAATTAAGTCAATAAAACTTAGGATAGTGGTTTAACTAGGACAAATTGACCAGAATGAGTGTGTATGGTGGTAAATGTCTCCAACACCCCCCCTTAAGCTATACTCAGGAGGAGTAGAAAACATAAAATGCATAAAAATGCTAGGGCCCTGGAAACTAAGGCCATATGTGACCCTGTAAAATACTGAAACTCAAACAATGCTAAAAAACAAACTAAGTGAGGAAAAGAGGGAAAACCCAGTGGGAAAACCCCCCCCTCAAGTTGAACACTGAAAGTAGTCTGATCACCCTGATGGAATCACCCCCAATAGTGAACGGAGGTAAGTGAACTTATTTTCTGAAAATCTCTTGGTGAAGATGTATGCAATCTGCTCATTAGTTGGGCAGTATTGTAGAATGATGGTCCTATCATGCACTAGCTCCCTGATATAGTGCATGTGTATCTCTACATGCTTGGTCCTCTGCCTGGTAACTGGATCTGTGGATATCTTAATAGCACTTTGATTGTCACAAAAGAGGATAGTGGACAAAGTAATACCAAGACCAAACTCTGAAAGAATGCCTTGCAACCAAACTGCTTGGATGTAAGCATTCACCACTCCTCGATACTCAGCCTCTGCTGAAGATAATGCTATGGCGGCCTGCTTTTTGCTATACCAGAAAATGGGGCCACCACCAAACATGAAGACATATCTGGAAGTAGAATTTTGATCAATAGAATCACCCTCCCAATCGGAATCTGTGTATCCAACCAGCTCAAGCTCGGAGTCTGCAGCATAGTGAATGCCGTAGGTCCTAGTTCCATGAATATATTGGAGAATCCTCTTGGCTTCCTTCCAATTAATATCATGGGGCTGCTGCATATATATTGATACAACATTCATGGCATAATAGATACCAGGCCGAGAATGTGTCAAGTACAACAAGCTACCAATCAGCTGTCGATAAATAGTGCAGTCCATGGGAGGTGTGCCTTTTCCTTCTTCAAGGATGATCCCTGAAAGGAAAGGGAGTGGTGCAGGCCTACATTGATCCATGTTAAACTTGAATAATAGGTCTGATATGTATTTGGACTGAGTGACCATTATCCCATCAGAATTTTGCTCAATTTTGAGGCCCAAATCGCTCATTTCAAATGCATTGTGGAGAGCAGTTTTGATGGTTGAAATAGAAGCAACTGCGCTACCTATGATCAGTAAGTCATAAAAATATAAAACAATAATTATCAAATGACCATCATACTGCTATATATACACATTTTCATCTGATCTACACCTTTGAAATTTTTGTGAGAGAAGGAAGGCATCCATCTTGGAATACCACTCTCTTGGGGCCTGTTTTAACCCGTATAGTGACTTCTTTAGCTTGCAAACCAAAGATAGATTAGAGATGTATCCCTTATTATTATTCATGTATATCTCCTCATGAATATATCCATGCATAAAGGATGACTTAACATCCATATGATGCACTTCCCAGTGCTTAGATGTTGAAATTGCCAAAACTAGGCGGATGGAGTCCATTTTTGCAACCGGTGCAAAAGTCTCATGGTAGTCCACACCTTGGACTTGGGAGAAACATTTTTCCACCAGAATTGCATTATATTTTTAGGTTCTACCATCAGCAAAAACCTTGGTTTGAAACACCCACTTTCATTGAACCAATTTCCTTCCCAGAGGAAGAGAAACTAGCTCCCAAGTAGTGTTTTTCTGAAGAGAATTCATCTCTTCATCCATGGCAACTTTCCATCTCGGATCCTTCCAAGCATGGTAGTAGGATTTTGGGTTTGAAATAATCATAAAATAACAAGTTTCGGACATAAAATTATCATGAAAAGAGAGCGCAATACGTGCTCTTTGGAAATCAGACCGGGTTCTCCTTGGATCATCCTGATTTCCAATGTTATCTCCTGTGGAGGAGAGTGTCTGTCGGGCCCATGTTGGGAGATGATTTGGTACTTCAGGTTCTGATTCATAATATGATGTTTGATATACACTGATATTAGAAATATGAGGATCCAAATCAGGGTCATCACCACCAATTTCATCATCCAAATATTCAGTAGAATAGGAAGGAATTCAGCAGTTTTCTCCTTCACTAGTTCCACCTCCTGAAGAGGCTCATCAAGCTTGACACTCCTTTCAATGATGATCTGTTTTGTTTTGATATCCAGCAGCTTGAAATTTTTTGATTCATTAGGATACCCAATAAACATACATTCTATGCTTTTCAGTTGCAAAGCCCTCCTTTTATCAAGTGGAATTCGGGCCCATGCAGTGGACCCAAACACCCGCAGGTTCGACACATACGGCTTGTGTCTGAAGTATGCTTCGAAAGGGGTATTCCCTTTCATGGATGGGTGTGGCACTCTATTTTGAATGTATTCTACAGAATGCATAGCTTCAGCCCACAAATTTGCAGCCAAATTCTTTGATTCCAACATATAGGTGGTCATCTCCTTGAGAGACTGATTCTTCCTTTCCGCTACACCGTTCTGCTGGGGAGTGTAGGGAATTGAATGTTGAACCTGGATACCACTTTGGTAGAATATGTGCAGAAAATAATTACTGACATAATCCCTACCATTATCAGATCTCAATATCTTGATATTAATCCTAGATGCATTCTCGATCAAGGCCTTCAGTTCAGTGAATTTTTCACATACTTCAGACTTCTTTTTGAGAAAGAAGACGCATGTGTATCTGGAAAAATCATCAATAAAAGTCAGAATATACCTTGATCCATTCATGTATGTGATAGGCATGGGACCAATAATATCAGAATGTATCAGTCCCAATATGCATGTAGATCAGTTTGCCTTCCCCCGATCGAACTTGTGCTCAGGGTGCTTTCCAAACACACAACCCTTGCAAATTCCAGTGGTTGCCTTGATGACCAGGAGGCCTTCAACCATGGAGTTTTTCTGTAATTGCTGAAATTATTTGAAAATTATATGGACAAACCTCTCATGCCATAGTCTACTAACTTCATTTACATGAGATAGCAGTGCAGTGGGTTTTGCATCCTCCACAAAGTGGGAAAACTCATAGGATTTTGCATGATGGTTTGCAAGGCCTTTTGCAACTAGTTTCCCGGATGCAAGTTCCGTTATCTCAACATCATTAGGGTTAAAGGATACTCTCTTAGGAACTCCTATATGTGTCATCTGATAGACACTAAGGATATTTGATGCCATAGATGGTACATACAAAACATTTGAAAATTAGCCATTCTCAAGATCAACAGTACCTTGTCCTTCTGAAATGATGGTGGAGTCATCTCCTATGTGGATGGGGATGGATTTTCCAGTATCCAAAGATGAGAAGGAGTCTCTTTCAGCCATCATGTGGTTCGAAGCTCCATAATCAATCCAGAGTGCTTTGGACTTCGAAGTGCTTTCCATGAGGGCATGACCTCTTTCATGCTGTGGTTCCCGATCTTGCTGATCTCTCCTCTAAAATATTTCTAGAAGATTGATGTGATTTCTCTCAAGAAGAGAGGTAGCTTCATCAAGATTCTTCTTCATGCAAGCATGTTCAATGTGGAAGCCATTCCTACAGTATGAACACTTGACTTTTTCATTTCCATGTTTCCCTTTTCCTTTGTTCTTCTTTGACCTGAAAGACTCATCATGCTGCTGGTTTTCAACTTTAGGATTAGGAGCTTCAAATTTAGTTTTTGGGTTCTTCTGCTGCTTTCCTTTACGCTTCAGATATTTGGGCCCCAAGACATGGAGGGCTTTATCACGAGAGGATATGATGATCCCCATATGGACAAGCTTATCGTGTTCACTTGTTAGGTACTCAATGAAGGCATTGAGTGTAGGCATCTTCCATCCAAGGGTTGTGAGCTTCCCCACACAAAATGTAGAGACAAAAACTGAATAATTAGATCGCAGTTTGGAGGGTATGGCGAGGATGAGTTGATCATCCTCCTTCTCCACTTTGAATTGCTTCAATAGTAAGACAATGTGCTTGAACTTTGTGAAAAATTCATTCAAGGTCTTGAAATTGGAAGGCTGGAGAGACATCAATTCATTCTTGGGCTGGGAAACTCTAAAATAATCCTACTTTCCATACAAGGTTTCCAATTTGTCCCAAATTTCCTTTGGAGTCTTCAATCCCGAAAGATGGAAAAGAAGATCCCGGGAAACAAAGAGGAACAAGAATCTAAATGCTTCATCCTTCTTGTTCAAGAATCTAGCTTCGTTTGTCATAGAATTAGGCTCTTATTCAGTGTCCATAGTGACCCTATAGAGTCCTCAGGCACGTAGCTGGATCTCCATGTCTCCTTTCCATGAGTGGAAATTGAACGGAGTCAAAAGATCTATGGAAGAAGCCATATGAATCTGCTGGAGTGAATGCTTTCACCTGTTAAAAACCTGAAAATCACAACAAAAAGGGCACATTAAGGTCAGACAGCTTACACATTTTAGGCTTTCATCACACCTAGCATAGTAAATCAAGCAAGCTTGATCAACAATTTCCTTACTTGGGGTATTAATTGGAGAGCCATGGCTTCTGGTGCAGTGCTGGATTTTTGAGCTATTGCTCAATTTTCATGCAAGATCTATCAAAAACCTTGTTTTTGAGAGATCTGAGCTTCATCCCTCCATGAGCCCTGATACCATGTTAATCTGTCACAGTAATCTAGGGACTAAAACACAGTATCATAAGAGATTTCAGACAATAAGGCATGAAAATGGTATAATAGTGCTACAAAATGAGTAGACACTCTGTATAATCAATAAAGAATGAGTAATACAATACAATGATCATGCTGCAAGCATGAATGACAAAGAAATGTGAATTCCCAAGGAGGCCATTCAAATTGAATAAGTGAGTCTAGCTTAACTGAATGTAAGCCACAGTCAACACTTAAGTTAACCACTGATCAAAACCCTAATTGACTCAACTGAGCCCTAATTGAAGTTGGAGTGCAATAAATGACTGAGTCTAACTAAAAGTAGCTTAGACACATGTCACTGCAAGCCAACCAACAAGTGGTAGCACATCAATGACTCCAATGAACCCCGATGAGGTTAACTGAAGTGTAACTAAGCATCACAAGTGGTTGGAGGCACCCCTGTTGACTCCAGTTCATTAAATAATCAATAAATAATCAATTTAGTGAAGGAAGGCACCTTCTCTGCTTTTTTTAACTGATTGTAACCATTAGTTAGCAATATGGGGCATTAATGACACTCAAATCACCCCCGGAGTGCTCCAGTTAGCCTCCCCGAATGTAGGAGAAGGCTAAGTTAGCCTCCTTGACTGAAGGTAGGCATGGGTGCGCTCATGCTGATGTCATCTAGTACCCCTCTAATGTCAATTAAGTCAATAAAACTTAGGATAGTGGTTTAACTAGGCCAGATTGACCAAAATGAGTGTGTATGGTGGTAAATGTCTCCAACAGTGCTATATAAGGAACCCCTTGGATACATTGAAGGAGGAGGAATTGAAGAGCAAAGAAACTATAGTCCATTATTGCCTCAGTTTGGTTATACTTGAGTCAGTATCCCTTTGTCCCTTTGGAGAACTTTGTGTTCTTCTCAAGCTTTCCATTGTTTTATGAGCTTGTTATTGAGAGATGGAGGATTGAGGTGGTGGAGGCCCAGGTGGAGGACTCGGTTTCTCTAGTTCATAGACGTGCCGATAGAGGTTGTCACTCTTGTAATCTCTAATTTTATTAATAGAAATATCTTTTCCTGTACAATTATGTGCATTTGAATATGAATATTGTTTCCATAGATGTATTTGATTGCTGATACATTGTTGAATATATATGCTAGAGTAGGTCTAACACATTATTATAGAGCATGCTTGTTTTGTTTATTGTTGTTGAGAGAAAGTTGCTAATGCAAGAGTGAATTGGAAAAGCTCAATGGGGATCTACTTCAACCGTCTGGATCAAGGTACGATTCAGTATCCCTTAGTGTTAGGTGTTTGGTTTCTCTTGCATATTGGGAAATATTGATTTCTAGTGTCAAGTTGTCTATTGCGGTACCCGCAAAGCCATAGGAAGTTTCTCTTTGTAATAGAATTGGTGACTCCACTATGGAGATTCCTAGTTGTTTCTCTTTGGGGTTTTTGGTATTCAATGTACTTGAATTTCTCTTGATTTCTATGTTTTTGTGTTAGGTCTCGGGGCATGTTTTCCCAGTAGAGTCCTGAAGAAGTAAATTTGATCTTAGCTTATCTGTTTGCCCTATTTTTCTCCCTTTTTCTTCCTGTACATGGGTTTTGTATTCACAGTCGCATATACACGTGGGTTTTCCCTGAATAGTCGCATATGCACGCTCTTTTACTGAGAATAGTCATGTATGCTTTGATTTTGAGCCTTAGTTGGAGCATTAAGTGTTTTTGGGTGAGTTCTGATGGTTTCTAACTCTTCTTAGATGCTTTTGGTGTCTATAGAGACCCTTTGTTTCTAACCAAATACTTTTTTTAGTTTGTTTTTTAATATTTGTTCTTGTCATCCATTTATCCATTTTTTGTTTTTAGATTAGTTCATTAGGTATATTTTACTTTGGTTCCTTGCTTGGCTGCTATTTGTGAGTGGTTGCAGGGTCTAGGGGTTGTAGAGTCATTTATTGCTTTCATATCTCATTTATTGCAAAAAATACAAAAATATTTTTTCTTTTACATATTTATGCATCTCTTGCATTTTGCATTGGCATGATAATTGCATTGGGTTTGCTTGTCGAATTATAGCTAGATTTTCATATAGGAATGATTGCACTCACATTTGAAGGAAAAATCTTGCACCTCATGTAGTGGCATACCGTGTTCTTCATTCTACACATTGTACTTGGAATTTATTGTTAGGTGTGCATACTTACTTCATTGTTGAGTCATAAATTCATTAGTTGCACGACCATTTCCATTTGAGTAATCAAAACCAACTAAAATCAACTCTTAATAAAATTAATTACACTCTTTTCTTTTATAGGGTGCATCAACAAGAATAGGTGTTAGGGTCTTGGAATAGTTCATTGTGAGTTAATTCTCCAAGACCACTAAACAAAACAAGTAGGTGTATGTCTAGGTGAGAGTGTGAAACCCTTGATATAATTAGTGTTTCTTAGGATGCTCCTCTTACATTGGATTTAAGCACGAGGCAGTGCACGTGATTGTGATTGGGATGACCCCTGGTCAATTTCTATGAGCACCAAAGATATTTCCAGGATTGTATTCATATCTGGGGAGCTTTGAGGTACAATCGGTGCACCCTTGGGGTACCGATTTGTGCTTTTAGGATTCAGGATTTTCTACCCTGCCCATACGGTCGATCCCGCCTACAACTTTCTTCTTGAGAATTGATTATATGGAGGTGACCTTAGTTTCCTTACCTAGGTTATCGAAGGGGTATTTGCAGAGGTTATTTTGTAGGTGTCCTGTCCAGGTAGGGGTCGAACATCATAGTCTCTAAATGCGTTGAAGCTGAGGGCCATTATAATTGGTTACGAACCTTTGCTTGTTGTGTATAGGAGTCTCAAGCCTCTCCTAGGTGAGACATACTTGCTTCATTTGGGAGCTCACTTATCCTACCCTTGGTTTGCTTGTATTTTGGCTTTATATTTTCTTAGGTGGATGCTCTGTGCACGCTAGTTTGATTTGGGTTGCATAGATATATCGAGTATGTTATTTTTGTTGAGTCATTGTGGATTTGGTTGTGGCACCTAGAAACTCTCGTCGTTTAGCAGGACTTCCTCCTTCTACATATCCTCCTCCTTTGGGAGAGAGAATCAGACAGTCTAGGTGGACTAATTCTCACTTTGGTTCACACACCATGGGGGATCACAAGCCTAAGATTCTGTACCAGCCCTATTCACCTCGCCCCATGTGGGAGGTTGAACCTTCAAGCACACATGGGACTTTGGCAGGGTCTAGTTTTCATTCAACTGGGCCATAACATGAATATTTATCACAATACATAGACTAAATACCCCCTCATCGCTGGTATTGGCTTCTGGGTGATGAGACTCACCATGCACCCATCAACACTAGCACTATTAGGTATGGCATGCCTGATATTATTGAGATAGGTTCTGCACCCCATGTCGAGCCAAGTGTTGAACCTGGTGCTGTGCATGGGGGCACTTCCATCCCTTTCTGTGCAGAGAGGTTTGGTAGCACTAGTCACATTACACCTTCCATCCCTACGGTGGAAGCACCTTCACACACACATCCCAAGCCTAGAACTAGTGTTCCCATTTGGGGACCAGAACTTGGACATGTGAATATTGGGGGGGAATAAGTTATATTCCTTCACATATTCCATCGTCTTCAACACCAGTCCCTTCAAATGATTTTTTAACAACGCATGCTCTTCCTAACTCTAGTGGGCCTTTTGGTCGTATTTCTGCTACTAGACATGTCTGTTCTACTTGTGCTAACACCGTAGTGTCACAGGGCCATGTGCCTCCTTATGTGTCAGCATGACATATACCTTCCTATGGACCATCTTATGGACCTTCCCATGGACCAATTTATGGAACCTCTTATGTAACTTCCTACGGACCATCTTACGGACAAACCTACACACCTTATGGGGCCAGGTATCAATGCACGTATTAGTCACCTAATTATGGCTTTGTAGCATCCCAGCCTCAAGGTACTCCAAACTACAATACATACATGAAATCCTATGTGGCTCAAATGGGAGGAGGTTATTATCCCACTGGCCAAGGCCATGGTGTATATAGAAATCAACCTTATGCAAACTAGTCCTATTAGGGAGCATGGAACCAATTGGCTCAACCTAGGATCTCTTTCATTGTGACTTTGAATCTACTTGATTTGTTGAGATTGAAAAATGATCCTATATCTCACAACCTGAAATGGCCACCAGTTCCTACCAAAATTCCTTTGGACATTCCAAAATTCAAAGGTAAGTCTGGTGAAGATCCTAGTGAGCATGTCATGACCTTCCATCTTTGGTGCTCTTCGAACTCCTTGAACGATGATTCTATTCATTTGAGACTATTTCAATGCACCCTCATGGGTCCTGCCGCGAAATGGTATATAGAGTTACCTAGGGGTACATATTATTTGTTCAATGAACTTGCTATGACTTTTTTTAATCACTTCCAGCTACCCGTGTGTTACAACCCCAGTACTGAACTCTTATTGACATTTTGACAAGACAAAGCCACCCACATTCCAAATCACATTCAAGAGTGGCACAGATAGAAGAGGATGATTAAAGACTTTATACCACTAGATTTTATTCTAGAGTGGTTCCTCAATTCATTGTTACCCTATGTCACAAAGGATGTTTCCACATCCAGAGTACAAAATGAGGACCAAGCTATTTTTAGGGCCCAGCAGTTGGACTTGATTTATGCTCAATCTGGGCTCCTGTATGAGATCATACCGAATGCTCCACATTCCAATTTTGACCCCAAGTTTAAACATGGGACGCATGCTAATGGTATTGTTGTATCTGCAAGTACCAAACCTATAGATTTGATTATGAAAGAAGTGAGCCAGTTATCGCTTAGCCAGTATCCATTGGGACAAGCTACAGTTTCGTCTCTTCCTACCTAGTTGGCGAGTGTACGTTCAGTGCAATCGTCGAACCCGAAAGGTAACCAACAACCTAGAAGGAATAAAAAGAAAGGAAAAAATAATAAAAAGAGTGGGAATAAAAATGATATTGAGACTAATGGCAAGAACAAAAATAGTGTTGGGGGGGACAAGAAGCCTAAGAGGAAGGTAAAATTTCCTTGCAATTTGTGTAAGGATGATCACCTCACTCACTTGTGCCCTCATATTGAATATGCCTTGAATTTCATAGCACAGGGCTCAGCTATGTTCACAAATCCTTTACCAAATGATTAAAATATTAACTTGAGGACCGTGGATCCTGGTAGCACATCTAGTGGAACCCAAAACCCTTCGGATTCTGCTAATGGTCACAGTTGTATCAACATGGTAGAATATACAAGTGTTGCGACATGTGCAAAATACTATTGTATATCACAACCAGGCCTTGGGAGAGAACCCGCTCCACCTGAGAGCCCTTTGCAAATTGGAAATACTACAGATAGACCTGGAATTCTGTCTCACATTCCTAAAGGAGTCTTGAAGCACTTAGGGGACAATCCTAATGATCGAGCCACCCAAAACTACTCAATTATTGAGGATTTGGGCCAGACTCTTTGTGCGATGTCTGCAATAGAAGTACTTCATACTTGTCCTTCGCAGGGGAAGGCCTTGTTTTCTTCTCTTGGGGTGGGTGATGTTAGCTATTATTCCGTGAACAAATTTGAAAATCATGGAATCCAGCCCTGCTTGCCTTACTATGTGTATATTTTGATTCATGTAGAGTGTCTCAACCACACCATCAAGTGCAATGTAATCGATGAAGGCGTCACTGCTTCTGTGATGTCTTTGGCCTGTTGGAAGGGCTTAGGTTCTCCCACGTTGTCTAAATCTATGAACATGTTGACTAATTTTTATGGAAGATCATTTCAGCTGCATGGTATACTTCCTTCCTTAGAGGTCCAGTTGGGAGGGAAGACTGTTGCAATCGAGGTTGAGGCGGTTGATGCACCCCTTGACTACAATATTTTACTAGGTCAAAACTGGATGTACAATATGCAAGCTATAGCCTCTTTGGATGGGAATATCATTACTATTGATAAAAAATATTTCTAGATTCCATGTGTAAAAGCATCGCTGAGAGCTTCTATCCTGATTATCAATCATTCTCAGCTGGAAACTAAGAATTTGGGGGTCGACATGTATCCTTCTCTCATGGGAACCTTTAGTTGTCCAGTGCCCGTTCTTATCATTGGGTCTAGTATTGGTAAGGCTTCAACCTCGTTGAATTCAGTCTCTTTTCACACCTCTCATATGGAGGATCCTTGGATTCCTCCTTCACCGAGTCCTTCAAGTGATAATTCTATACCCACCGAGACAGACGTGCCATTTCCTGCAAAATTGGTGGCGTATCAAGCTAATATTTATCATGTTGTAGATCCTAGTCCTTCCTCTTCACGGGTGGAAGAGGAGGACTTTTATGTGCATCCTGCTTGGGAAATTGAGTCATATCACTCTCAAGACTACCTTGATGATTCTTTTCCGTAAGATGAAGCTATTCTTGAGGCTATGTCTGGGATAGAACAACCTTGGGGAGAGTTTCACCATAGATTGTATTTCCTCCCTAAGCTTAATCGTCTAGAGTGTTATGAATTTAGGGAGATTCTAAGCCAGAATGTTGGTAGGTCTATGGTCCCATTAAGCTCTCCTGGTTAGAGTGCTGAAGGGAACATGGCCAAGTTGTCACCTACGATACCTATCAATATTTCTTGTATTCCTGGTAATATTGAGAACATTTACATTGGGGCAGATTGTTCCCCTGATGAGATTAAAGAGTAAACTGAGCTTTTCAAGGAATTTTGTGATGTTTTCGCTTGTTCATACAAGGAGATTCTAGGAATAGATCCTCACATTGTTGAACAAAAAATCAAAACCTATGTTGATTCTATACCGATTCGACAACATTTGTGTGCCATGAATCCCAGGAAAGCGCCCGCTATTAAATTAGAGATAGAGAAGTTGCTCAAAGGTGGTTTCATCTATCTTGTTCCCTTGACGGAATGGGTTTCAAATCCCGTTCTGATGGTTAAGAACTAGGGAACGATCCAAATATGCACTGATTTTTGTGATTTAAATCAAGCCTATCCTAAAGATAATTTTCCTACACCATTTATTAATCAAATTTTGAATGAGTGTGCAGGAAGTGAGGTTTTCTCCTTTATGGATGGATTTTCTGGATATAATTAGATATAGATTAAACTCTAGGATCAACATAAGACTGTATTTATTTGTCCTTGGGGAACTTTTGCATATTAGAAGATTCCCTTCGGACTTAAAAATGTCGGAGCTACGTTTCAATGGGCCATGACCTTTTCCTTCCACGATCTTAAAAATATTATTGAAGTGTATTTGGACTATCTAGCTGCTCACTCTTGTTTGAGAGTGCGTCATCCTTATCATTTGAGATTGGTTTTTGAAAGATTCCGCCATTATCAAATTCAGTTAAATCATAATAAGTGCATTTGTGTGAAGGTTAGTCATTTACTAGGATTCACTGTGTCCAAGGAGGCCATTAGAGTCGATCCCTTAAAGGTTGAGGCAATACTTCAATTGTCTCCCCCATGTAACATTCGACATATTCAATGTTTACAAGGAATGGAGAACTTCTTGCGAAGGTTCATAGTCAATTTTTCCAATTTGACTAAAGGCCTCATGCATTTTTTGAGGAAGGACACCCCTTTTTACTAGGATGAACAAACCTGAGAGTCTTTCGATGCTCTTAAGAAATCCTTGGCATCAGCCCCTGTGCTTAGTCCACCAGACTATAGTCATGACATTTTTATTTATGTGGCCGCGTCTCAAGAGATGATTCGTATGGTATTGGTTCACGAGTATGAGGAGCTACATGAGCATGTCATATACTATCTTATCCAAAACCTTGTTGATGCAAAACTTCATTATACCCATTTTGAGAAGCTAGCCTTAGCCATCGTCCATGCGGTTCAGCATTTGAGGAATTATATCCTCCTTCACCAAAGTTTGGTCATAGCTCACATTAATCCATTTCAATTCATCCTCACCAGAAGGATGATTGGGGGAAAGTATAATAAATGGATTGTGATATTGCAAGAGTTTGAAGTCGAAGAAATCACTAGTTTTTGTTGATGTCATATTGGATTTTCCAAATTTGGATGAAGGGGAGGTTCATGAGATTCTCTTGTTGATGAGCATATCTTTCTCATCTCAACTGCGAACCATTGGTATGGGGATATTATTGTTTATTTGCAAACATTGAAGGTTCCTACTCACCTCTCGTGAGATGAGCGTCGATGACTATGTCACATAGCGAAGAACTAACTCATAGTCGATGGCACTTTATATCGTCGTGGGGTTGATTTCATTTTACGTCATTGCTTAACTCATGAGAAGGTTGAGGTCATGCTTAATTATTTCCATGGAGGGGTGTGTGGTGGTCATTTATATGGTCTTTCTACAGCTCAAAAAATGTGGAGAGCGAGTTATTTTTGGCCATCCATATTTAAATATTGTGTTAATGTTGTCGGTCAAGAGGTGGCACCCTTTCCAGGTGTTTTCATGGAATATGCGCTCATGTCTTACCTCTTTGCATCCCATTATCACCACTAGTCCCTTCAGCAATTGGGGGTTGACTTTATGGATTGTAACCCATACTTGACTGGGGGGCAACCATCATATTATTATGGTTGTTGATTATTCATGAAATGGGAAGAGGATATGCCCACTATGAAATCCGACGGTGAAACAACCACACATTTCATATTTAACCAGATTATCACCTAGTTCGGCATTCCAAGGGAGCTTGTCACTGACCATGGAAGGCACTTTCAGAACAAAATGATTGAAGAATTGCATCCAAATTTAGGATATAAGCAAGATAATTCCTCTTCTTATTACCCTCAAGCGAATGGACAGGTTGAAGCAGAGAAAAAGTCACTTAAGTCCATTCTCCAATGAACCATTGCACAAAGAAATACTAATTAGCATATCATGTTGTATACTGCTTTGTGGGCCTATAGAACCGTGGTCAAGAATTCCACCCGTTTTTCTCCCTATCAACTTGTGCATGGGGTGGAGTCAATATTATTGGTTGAATGTGAAATCCCTTCTTTGAAGCTAGCTGTGGAGCTTTTACCAGAGAATTCTACATTGAAAGAATGTATGGTCCACTTGTAGTAACTTGATGAGCAACATCGAGATGATTTAGGGGCTCTTGAGGTTAACAAGCGTCATGTTAAGGTCCATTACAATAAGCTGTCCATCCTAGGAGGTTTAGTGAAGGTGATTTGGTCCTTTTGTGGGATCAAGCTAAGGAATACTTGAGGGCAGGAAAGTTTAACCCTATGTGGCATGGTCCTTATGTGGTCAAGAGTGCCTTAGAGAAAGGCACTTATGAGTTGGTCAATTATGAAGGGATGGCCTTAGCAGAGCTTAGAAATAGGCTCTATATTAAAAAGTACTATGCATGATCTTCATCCAGGGCTGATTTTTGTATATTATTGTACATTTTGCATAGCATAGTTTGGTATTTTTATGGTGATTGGGTTTGCTGATTAGATTTCATTTGTTATGGAAGATGTCGATGGAGTATTCCATTTACATAGGATTCACTGATGGTGCTAGCTGCCACACTCAAAACTCAACTTCAGCTGATTGGGTGATTTATACTCCTACGGGTCAGGGGTTTTCTTCAGGAGGAATATGTTTACGGCCTTCATCGAATAATGTTGTTGAATATAGTGCCATAATTGAGTTATTGTGTGATTCCATTTCACATGGTGTTCGTTCTCTTGAGGTACGTCTTGATTCGCAGTTAGTGGTCTCACAACTTAATGGCTTGTATCATGTTAGGGATCCAACATTGTTATGAAGATTCTTGCGTGTAATATTTCTAGAACATAAATTTGAGAGCATAACATACATTCACATTTCAAGAAATTTTAATCAAGTTGTTGATTCATATGCTAAATATGTACTAGATTGGCATTTGTTTCACAGACGATAAAATCATTCACAAACACATTTTACACATGTAAATAGAATAATAATCGATCATCATAAGTATTTTTCATTAAGTCCAAAAAAGGTGATGTCATAATACATAAGTGTCATATACAAAATTGGGGATTTCGAGCCACCAAAATATACTACATAGTCATATAAAAAATATATATACCTAGGTCTCTAAGCCTGAGGTGGAGGAGGGTGCTGATCATGGAAGCACACTGTAAATTTGAGCATATAGATCTGTAGACAAATACATAACTCACAAAGAATATCTCACAATTTACTCAGCAATTGAAGAATGAAACAGTGCAAAAGGCTTGCAGCTGTGAATGCTTTCATTAATAAAAAAATTAATCCAATGATAATTACAATGAAGTAAAATGGCTTTAATAGCCATAAGCAATTCGAATCCACATGAGGAAGTTCGAATTGATTAGACTCTACTTGACTGTAGATAACCAAGACCTTGTCTAAATCACTATCGGAGGACTCAGTAGTTAACTGACCTTGTCTAAACCATAACCGGAGTTCATCGGAGCTCTAAAACACAACTAAAGTGTTACATTCAGTGTTGACTAAGGTTAACTAACTGTGGTAGGTGAGAAATGCACCCGACATGT
Organism: Pseudotsuga menziesii; assembly: GCA_001517045.1. NCBI lineage: Eukaryota > Viridiplantae > Streptophyta > Pinopsida > Pinales > Pinaceae > Pseudotsuga > Pseudotsuga menziesii. Next base: position 19,333 of record LPNX010206323.1, on the reverse strand, counting down.
GTGCTGTCAAGTAAACCTAGCGCTAACTGAATGTGGAGGACTAGAACTGAATGTAACTGACTCCTAACTTAGCTTGACTAGTCATTAACTAAAGTGAACTGACCTTGGTTGGTTTTGGCACTCCCAGTGGCTTCCTAAATTGTAGGGATTGGTCTAGGAGGCTCCTAAACTTATGCAATCAAGTGCAATAAGTGGCAGTGAGCCTTAATTAGTGTTCCCCAGACTTTAGTAACTGAAACATGTGCCCCAGTTAGGTCAAGTGGACCCAATGGTGTTAATGACTATAAATAGACTGGATGGACTCCCGATTTAGACATGACTCCCAAATTAGACATATGACCAAATTTGGACAAGGGAGGATTAATAATCCTAACACACACCACGACTCTAGCTAGCCAGTGAAATAACCAAACCCATGCCCATGGTACTCCAACCACCCGAGGTTGCATGGGCTCAAGAAAGTCCTCGACTTATGCCATGGGAACCCTACATGTCAAGTGAACGAAGTTTGTGTGGATTCTTTGGAACACTCGCTCCACATCCACACCCATGATCTCATCACCTCTTCCCCTCCATCGATGGTGAGGAAATCTATCTAGCTATCGTGGTCCCACATCTGCATGTACATGACAGAGTATCATTATATGTCATCACACGAAAAACATGTCTTTTGATTTCATATATGAAAAAAAAAAAACTAATAACTCAAAAAACAAAAGTGAGTTTGGATTCATTACCTATGTCTCCATATGCTAATTCTGGTGGTAGGGGAATGTATGGATCTCCATGGAATTCAACCTCTACATAGGGATAGTCATCTATGGTGATGATTTGTCTCTGCCACTAGAGGAAGAAGTTTGCTGGATAGGGGTTAGCAACTCTTTCCCCTCCCAGTCTCCGCATGACATTGGCCTAGAATAGCTGAGCCAGATCCCTAAATCCATGTGGAGCAATGTAAACTCTATGGATTAGTCTCGACACCCGCTTGAAAAAGAATGCACTTAGTATGCTATTGAACCCAAATTTTTGTACCCTGCCCATTTTGTAGTCACTGATTTGTTGCTTCATGTTTCTCAACAACGAGGTACTCCAGTCATATATCGTAGGTCACATGCACTCTATGGCATAGAAAATCATTGGACTTGAGGCCTAGTGGAGTGATGCTAAACCTGTGATCCTTCCCAATGCCAATAGTATGTCTTTTAGCCCTAGGTTCTAGACTGAGTTTGTCAGGATTTGAATCCCAACCTTCTCTATATCAGGAAGGCAATACAAAACTATGTACTTCTCTATAGTCAACCCACCTCCTGGCCTGCAGGTTCGGAGGTTCACCACAACCCCTCGATTAGATAAACCTATGATAAAGTATATGTACTCAACCTCCAGGCTGAGTGACATGCCATCCAACTGAAAAGTATCATAGTCTGGATCCTAGTAATCCACTAGTAGTTGGAGTACCCTTGGCTTAGCCCTCAAGCTTCCAAGGCACCAAAACTTATATAACCCACAAGCCCTCAATGCTTGTTGAGCCATTGGATCTTCCTGTATATCCTCTTCAATGTCACCATGTTCCCTCTCTCTCCATTCTAGCACCATCCTACACAAACATTTCCAAGTTTCATGAGTATTTTCCCTTGAAAATCATATTTGCGGCCCTATACATGCCTATTTGCAAAACAACCATGTATGTACACGGGTATTGTGGTATTTTTTGCATATACCCAACCCTATACGCAAAAAAAGACCCGATTTATGCGTGGGACAAAACGTATTATTTGGGATGGCTTAAATAAAAAATTGACCACTAAAATTAAAAAAAATTGCATGAAATTGAAAGAGGAGGGCATGGGTAATTACCTGAACCAAACGTGGGGTGATTTCGTTGGATGGTGCTCCTAGAATAAACTCTTGAAGTTCTAGATACAAATGCACTATGGTGGGTGAATTTTCAAATGGTATGAAAAAAATTATTTTTTCACTATTTTATAGAAAAAATTTTGAAATTTTTACCCACTTCCTATATTTTTTTACCGTTTCTGACCATTTTGGACTGTTTGGACTAATATGATGTTGTAGGAGCCCATTTTGAGTGTGGTTTGACCGATACTTCAACTCGTTTGTTCCTATTACATGTATCATGTCTAAACTGGCATATAGGTTGGGATTTCACATCTGCCCGCATTTTGCATGACCTTATGACTGTTTAATCTTAACCTTAGGTACGAACCCATTCCATGATGTCACAAAACCTTCATGTTGCTGTTAGAAGTGGAATTATGTGAATGGTAGAGATTTCCTATACATGCCATACCGTAATTAGATCCTATACAGCATTTGGTGCCCATGCTGACATTTCTCCTTTAGGTTGTGGGAGTCTCTTTTTAGTCCTCCCATGTCCTTGAGCAAGAGCTTCATACTCCTCTTGAAATTTATGCTGGTCATTTCCCTTGGGAATCCCTTGTATACATCAAGTTGTAATTGCATTTTCATGAGTTTTTCTTTCTTTATTGAGCTTTATGCCAGCTCCCTGACTTTGAGTTATTAGCCATATAGCCTAAGCTTGTCTCATGTCTAGCCAAGCAGAGTCATTTACATATCTTTCACAGATTGATTATCCCTTTTACTAGGAGGATACCTTCCCTCGAGTGTCGTTATCCTGCACATATATCCTTGCATTGAGCATAGGCATGTTCCACTACTTGGAACTAGTTTTCTTCTCCTCTGACACTCGTCTCCTCCTAGATTTGTACTATAAAACACTTTTATTATTTTCAATCTTTTCAAAATGTCTGAAAAAGTCCAAAAAAAATTTTAAACAAAAAATCCGAACAGGAAAAGATGTTATCTTTAGCAGTAGTCGAGTCGTGTGGGCCTTCGAATGGAGCACTGCATATCACATCTGTTAGTTGGCTTATTAGTTTGACTTTAGGAGCTGTACTCATTACTCTGAGTTTATCTCCACTGACTGGTTAAGCTTCCAGTCCTTATGGAGCCTCCATTAATGCCTCTTGTGTCACAGAGATGTCCCAATTTGCATATCGAGTCCATGCTACCTACCTTCATTCACCATTTTCATTTATTCTCTTGTTCGAAGGAAGTTGAATCCTGAGTCGGCCATTCCTTAGTTATCTTGACTTTGCATCTCAGCCATTCCTGGTACTGTTACTAGTTCGTGCAAATCTTGTTTGTTGATTTCTTCCACATTATACAGCGTTGCTGAGTACCTCATGTTGGTTGATGGGGGATTCCTTAATGCCCTCCTTCCAGCAGATTCCATTCCATCAACTTCATATCATTTATTCTAGAATAGGATTCTAGAGTCATTTGAGTGCCTTGAGACTTACAGTCATCAGTGGTAGGTTCTCTTGCCATTGACAATTTTGGGAATACATCAATGTCCCACAATTGATGGATTCTTCCAAGTGTTTGGCCTCAACACATCTATTCACACTTGTTAGATTTCACTATGTACCTTGGTTCCCATTTTCATTATTGGTGGGTGATCTCGCATATGTTAACAGTATACATCAATGACCGGTAATTAGAAACTAATATGTTCGGCTTCGATGCCTCTATTCGCATAGTAGGACATGTAATCGTAGAGGTGTGTAGAAGACCTTCCAGCTTGTTGGCATTCCATATATGCTACCTCCTTGATGGTGCCAGTGTTCATGAGATATCAGCTCTCATGATTTGATTCTAGTTTATATCAGATATCATCAATCATTATGGAGATCTTGATCTATTGTATATATTCATCCACTTTGTATATTCATATCTATTGGATATTTTACGTGGCGATGACCACACGTGACACATTTTGTATATCATGCCTATTGATGGCCATTGTACTCTTATGTATCTGGGATTGCTCCATCTACTTGCAGTCACATGTAGAGATTTATCATTGTATCGTATTGATGAGTGGCTAGTTCTTCCACCTGGGTATTCATTACTCCACTTAAGGGATGGATTTTATAATGTATTTCAGCCATCATGTTACCCCTCCGACCTCTCACATTAGGGGGCATCTGTTATAGCTGATTTTACCAAACATGGTTGATCACATATTTATGGCCTTCCCTGTCCCTCTGCAGACTCTATGGACTCCATGTACTTTTATTATACTTTGATGTTCCAAGATCATCCCTAAAAAACCCCTATGTATTGTTGTACATGACTTTTAAACCCATACTCATGTGTACACATGACTTTTGATCTCAAACCCATGTACATCGGGATGTGTGCATAAGTCCAAACATTTTTGGAGTTTTCCTCATATGAGTATGAAGATCCTGACTCTTAGCCTTCCATATGCATTGATATCACTTGGATTCGACCCTCCATTACCCTATTGGAGTGCTATATAAGGAAACCCTTGGATACATTGAAGGAAGAGGAATAGAAGAGCAAAGAAACTATAGTCCATTGTTGCCTCATTTTTCTTATACTTGAGTCTGCATCCATTTGTCCATTTGGAGAACTTTGTGTTCTTCCCAAGATTGCATTTGTTTTGTGAGCTACTTATCGAGACAAGGAGGATTGGGGTGGTGGAGGCCCAGGTGGAGGACTTGATTTCTCCGGTTCGTAAATGTGCCGATAGAGGTTGTCACTATTGTAATCTCTAATTTTATTAATAGAAATATATTTTCCTGTCCAATTATGTGCATTTGAATATAAATATTGTTTCCATGGATGTATTTGATTTCTTATACATTGTTGAATATATATGCTAGAGCATTCTTGTCTTGTTTGATGTTGTTGAGAGCAAGTTGATAATGCAAGCCTGAATTGGAAAAGATCAACAGGGATCTACTTCAACCATCTAGAACCAGATATGATTTAGTATCCCTTAGTGTTAGATGTTTGGTTTCTCCTGCATATTGGGAAAGATGGATTTCTGGTGTCAAGTTGTCTGTTGTGGTACCCCCAAATCCATAGGAAGTTTCTCTCTGTAACATCATCATTACGTGATATTTTATCGATTGTTGTTTATTGGTTTGTTTCTACATTAATTGGGGTTTCCTTACTTGTTGACTAGGTTACCTTGAGTGCAACTGTAGTTGACTAAACCTACAGTAATTGAATTTATTCTCTCTCAGGTATGTCCTTTGTTCCTGTAGTGACTTGTCTCTTAATAGACAAGATATGGTATAAGAAAATATTCCTAAGTATAGAGAAGGTTTCAACTCTCCTAGTAGGTTATCTTATTTATTTTCTTTGTACTTTGATTTAGTTTTACTATTGTTTTTATTTATTGTATTTATACGATTTCAACTTTAATACAAGGACATTTGGGAGTGTTAAAGTTGACATAGATGTAAATTATGCTTTAAAATTTTCTTGTCTAGTTACAACGATACTATTTTGTTTCTAGTAGTATTTTTTTGTCATGGTTTGTCATGGTTTATGTCTTTTTTCTTATCAGATATCTACTGCTAAGTTTAAATATCAAATTCTACTTGGTAGTTTCGAGAAGTTGTAGTTGCATTGCTGCCATTTTGTTAGGTTTTTGGATCTATGTCTCCAACTGTTAAACAAAATTTAAATACAGGACTAGAAGATATTTTTGTTTTTATATTTGAATATGCAAATCATTATTTCCACAAGTGTAGAAGATGTATTCAATTTCTTTTATAATGTGAGATTTTTTTCATGGCATGTTGTGTTATGTACTCTAGATGTTTTGTTGATTAATGCATGATTATGTAATTAGACGTGTATATGAACATGAGGATGCAAATTTATTCCCTTTTACACTGTACCATTGTTGGCACAAGAAAGAGGGATAAAATACCTATATGTGTATGGGGATTTGAACTCGGGATGATGCCAAAGAAGAAAACTTATTTCTAGCTTGATTGGTGGGAATGTAAACTTTCATGGTCTAAGAAACACAAATAATTCAAGCATATCAGGTGTTTTTATTTGAATATTCTTCTATGTTTTCATAAATCAGTAATGTATTATCTTATATGCAGTTCATGTTTTTCCTTATAATTTTATTGTTGACTTTAAAATCTAGACATAACTTTTCTTTTATAGATTCTTGTTTCCTTCTCTCTAAGTGGTTTTCTTGGTATAATATATTACCATATATGATGTGCTCATTTCATATCCACCAAGGGAACAAGTTTAAAAAATGTTAGATAAATTTCGTCTTTTTTTCAGGTGGAAACATTTGGAACCTGATTGTTGAAACTTGCATTTCTAGAATATTGGTTTATTCATCGACATAGTTTTGGCCAGGCTATGTAGGAGAACCAGTAAACCTTTTACCTCAATCAAATTCAATTCAGGTATCTCCTTGGGATGCATTTATGGAAGGACTTGCACTCACAGTTTCATTTAGAAATGTTCTTATTGTAACACCTTCTTCGAGGTATTTTCAGGTCCTACTTCAAGGTATTTTCAAGTATTTTGGTGTGAACTTTATTTTTGGGAGGACAATGTTGAAATTTTAATATAACAATGTTTTTTTCACAAGTTTAAGGTCATAGATATTAACTTAAGGTTCTTAGTATAACCTTTTTCCGTAGATATAGAGTTAAGATAGATCTATGCTATTTATATGTTGGAAATAACTATGTATCAAGTAATGCAAGTATTGTAGAGACTTCAAGGGTACTAGATCAATGGAAGAGAACCTACCTTGCAGGAAAGATATTGGTGGTTCAATTCCTCCATGCCCTATCTACAGAAATGGGTGAATATTTTCATATAAAATGACTAAAAATACTAAATTAGGGACAAAAAAATTGGAGTTAAGTGACCAACAAATGGGAGAGAAGTGGCCAAAAAAATGACCGAAATTTGCTTATAAACAACCAAATGTAAGTTTTGGTAGCTAATTTTTGGTCTCTTATCACGCAACCAAAAATGTGGTCACATTTAGTTTGGTCATTTATCACTGTCTTGTGGTCATTAATTTGGTCATATTTTTTGTCATTAATTTGGTCATATATTTGGTCATTAATTGTGACAATTAATGACCAAATATACGAGCAAATTAATGACCAAGCACCAAGATATAAATGTAAAAAATAAATATGACCATATTTTTGGTTGTGTGATAAGAGACCAAAAATTATCCACCAAATCAAAAGTGGTCATTTATATGCAGATTTTGGTCATTTGTTTGTCACTTATCTCTCATTATGTACTAGTGTTCCTAGTAATTTCCCTCTTTTTGTCATTAACACCAAATGAAGTTGAATAGATATAAAACCATTCCTAAAGTGATAAGAGAGTATCTTGAGAGGTATTAAGAATCATAATATCAGTCCCTTCGATTTTGGGACCCTTCAGTTCCATTTGGAACTCCTAGAGTCAAGATTAGTTCACCCGAATTTTCCCCAAATTGTGCCTTTGTCTAGAAATTCCAAGTTGGGTCATTATAGTATGACTGCATAGTTTCTTTCTTTTTGATCTTCACTCCCTTGAGTTGATTTCCCAAGTTCATTATTTTTTTGATGTTCTTTCCTTCAAATACATTGGTTAGTGCATCGAACAATTCTTTTGGATTATTATTTGAGGATACTCGAGGAATCATATTATGCTTGATAAAATCATCTATGATCCTTTTGGGCTTGATCATATCCTTATTTTTCTTGGCATTTTCTTCATATCCCTCTAGTTCCTTGACATCTTCTTTGATGTGTCCTTCTAGATCATGTTCTTCAAGGATGAGCATGATTATGTATTTCCATGCTCTGAAATTGTTTGTTCCTTCAATATTTTCATCAATATTGGTTATATTTGTCATCTTCAATGAATGCTAAACTCAAATGGAAATAAAGGAGATATTACTTACAAATTGGAGGACTATGTTTGGAACCTGCTTCAGGATGACCTATGGTTTGATAGGAAAAACTAAATTTTCATTCGTGATCACTTGCAAGGATGACTAGAGGAAAATATATGCCTCCCCAAGGAAAAATATAGTGTGTCTTGTTTTTCCTGAATCTGTAGATGGAACCTTGAAAAATATGATGCCCTAGTTCCTCTCTGCAGTAGTGACGGGTCAAAAATGGAAATTATTTGAAACTAAATTATGCCACCACTAAAATATGCACCCTTTTAGGGCGAGTTAATCTATCCTTCTTTTTCAACTAATATAATGAGGGAGTTTTATGAAATAACAAACCTTGGGTTCTTGTACTGCGGGAAAAATTGTTGCACAATGTCTTCTTTTAGGTTGGCTTTGATACCATGTTATATTTTTAAAATTTTTAATCCTAATAATAAGAATATCAATGAAATAATAGCAATAACAACAACACAAAAAAGACACGAAAATTTATCGTAGGAAACCCTCGTGGGGAAGAAAACCAAGCAAAACTTCCTCGAAATAGAATCCAACCAAGTACATTGTAATACTACAAGACTAAGATATATTGCTTCTTCTCCTTTAGATGGACTCCTCTTTCTCTCTCTAGCAAACTCGCTTGAGTTGTGAGTGTGTCCAAATGAGGAGGGAACCTAATATATTTATACACATCAATTATGAAGCCTAATAACCCAACATGTCTGACTTCATCTCTCCAACAATTCAGAATTTCCTTGGGAGACACAAAAATACATCTTAATAATTATTTTGTGGGTACTATCGACTTGACTTACAATAGAGGTTTCACCTCAATACTTTGCATGACCAATTACATCAATAACATCCCTAATCAGAGGAATAATATATTTGGAAGGGAGGGACAACAATAATAGAATAGAATATCTTTCAGAGTTACATTATTTCAATAGGACAAACTCACCTTCAATCTCCTTTGGCTCATCCAATCGGGTCCCATTCTCTACTTTAAACTAGGATATCATGTCCGTTTTCCTATGTTGGATGATAGAACAATCAAATAAAGTTGTATTACACTCCCCTTCTTTGGGACACTAGTTTCTCAGCTTTTGTTTCCATAATATCTCCTTTTTCACCTCCTTGACCCCAACCTTTCACATTAGTTCTCCTTCCTCTATCTGGAGGGACACATCAAATCCTTCATCCATTCCTTTCCACTGGATCTCCTCCAATCGCATTTCAATTCTATGCTTATATTAAAAAATGTTACCCAAAAATTCCTTATTCTACACCCTCATATTTTCCTTAATAGATATGAGCTTCTTCTGAAAGAGATACATATTAGATCCTCTTACACCTATCTCCTGCTCCCACTCTTTTCTAACAGTGAATTTGAAGTTTTAATGGGAAATTCTAAGGTTTCAAACCTAAAGGGCCTTCTCCAAACCTCCCCTTATTGAACCCAAGAAAGATATACCAACTAGCGATCCAAGCCCAAAGAAAGAATGAACTAGGCCTGAGTATCCCCTCCTGTAAATAGGATGGACTATGAAATGAAGATATTTTCCAATCAAGGAGTAATATCCATGTACTTTCCTTTCCTATCGTTCCAATCAAACACCTGGTTGTTTATTCTTAAGTCCACCAGTTTCACATCCTCAATCATCTTTCTAAATTCATGACAAAGGTGTTTGAGGGTCTCGTACCCTCCCTTTTTCTCTACCAAGGATGTTATCATGTTTAAATACCTCCAAAAATCCAATCCTTCCCCCTTTCCAAATTATTTATCATATAAATATCCCTTAGAAACTTGACATTAAGGGAATGCATCTGTGAACCAAAAAAATTGGCGATGATACCTCCTAAGTGGAGCCCACCAATTTATCTTCATCCAAAATAAACCTTTGGGAGTCTATAAATTTATACATAATAATTATTTTGGTGTCCCAAAATATGGAAAATCCCGTAGACATCCCTCTAGAGGATACCTCTATCACTTTTATTCCCTTACAAACTTTCTTAGCAATAACATCCATGTATTCCATTGAGCACTTGGTTTCCTGTTAAAAAACCATTATGGGTCTTTCTCTTCTTATATTAATTTTTAACATTATGATCTTCTAGGATAGGCCAATGCCCCTTATGTTCCAAGAGATAATTTTCATTGGGTCAACTTCTTGAGGGATGATTTTATTGTTGGATATTTACCAGAATCTAGCAGCATCACACCCACCTGTGATATTCTATGTTAGTTGGTTGTCCCGCCCCATTTCTCCGATGCCTCCTTGAAATTTTTCTTATTTTCCTTGATTTTGTTCCTTGCTATTCCTATTTTTTTATATCTTTGGTAATTTTTAGGATGGCTTCCTGTAGAAGCAATACCTTTTGATCTGAAACATATCCTTATTTCTTGTTCGAGCAAGCCTACTCGATTTCATATAGGTTAAATTCCCCCAGTTCCATATCTTCCTCATCCTCCCCCATTTACACATCCCTAAATTCTATTGCTTGAGCTTCCTTTGTATTGGTGGCCCCTTCCCTCCTATTATTGTGATATTCTATTGTTTTCTGACCCTTCTCGAGTGGGCTACACTCTTCCGAAATCACCCAATTCTATGGTAATTGGTTTAGGATATCAAAAATGTTGGAGGTTGAGGGTTAAATATTGGATTCTTCATTGCTCCCCTTCCTACACTATCTATGCTTCTATGTGACCTTGATGGAACCCTCATTTTCCACTTGCTCCTTTTAGTGTTTCCCTAATGTGGCCATGACATTCCTTGGACAATCCCTAGAAAAATTCTCATGTTCATGACACAACTGACAATGAAAAAGAACATGATCATAGTACAAAGGTTGTACACATTCCTCATCATCCCATGTGAGATTTATTGCTTCTGACAACTCTTTTGATATATCCATCAAGGCACAAATCCAGAGAAGGATGTGTAACAAGCATGCTTAGTCTACTCAAAGAACTTCACAGACTCTCCCAAGGTATTACCAATGTCTTCCATGATCTAAAAATCCCAATACTCACTTGGAAGAGAGTAAATCATAATCAAAATAATGGCTCTCTTCAATTATTCTTTATTCGAATTGAAGTGTTCATGTTAGGGAATCAAGAATAGTCCCGCAGAGTAGAATAATTATGCCCCCCCCTTTAAGACATGATCTCAATAAATACCCGTATTGAAAAAATCTACTGTAAAGAATCCTTTCGATCCGAGAAGGAGGTCGAAGTTCCCTTTAGGTTTCCATACCCCCTGGATCCATTTCAATAAGTCTTTTCTATTGGCCACACCCCCAAGAATTTCATGATAAGTACATGTTACTTCACATTCTCTATCCTTCCTTTCATCTTTTCCAACTTCATTTGTAGGGATGGGATCTGGTTTGATTTAGGGATGCATCTCACTAGCCCTAAAGGCCCCCCATCACTAGTACAAAATGGGTTATAAGTGACTAAAAATGGGTTATAAATGACTAAATTTGGTTGCATGATCGCTGTTAATATTTTAAGAGTTATTATGTAAAAAGAAAGGATCACTAAAAGAATAAAAACCATAGAAGAGAAAAAGAGAACACAAATATATATACTGGGAAAACATCGTGGGGTAGAAAACCCAACAAAACTTCCTCAATATAGACTTCAACCAAGTATAGTGTAATACCCTAGAAATAATACTAGTTGCTTCCTCTCTCTCAAATGGACTTCTCCTTCTCTCTCTAGCGAACTTGCTTGAGTGTTGAGTATGTCCAAATGAGGGAGGTGCCTCACATATTTATATTGATCAGTTGAGAATCCTAACAACCCAATAGGTATGACTTTCCTTGGGAGACTCAAAACAACATTTTAATAATACTTTTATGGGTAAGATTGACCCAACTTACAACAAAGGTTTCACCTCAATACTTTACATGAACAATCACATGAATGACATCCTTGATCAGAGGAACAACATCTCCAAAAGGAGGAATAACAATAAAATTACAAAATATAATGTATTCTGCAATTACATTTCTTTAACACTCCCTCTTAACAATGAAGGTATTCTATAACAACAATAGCAACAACAATAACTGTACAACTGAATGGTAAGTCTATATTATTAACTTTTCATATGCTTAGCTAAGACATCAGTATTTCATTTCATTTTCATAACAAAAGCATATACATAGGATCACTGAAAGAAACAACATCCCAAGAACAACATAGATTTATCCTGGGAAAACCCTAAAGGGAAAAACCCAGCAAAAGCTTCCTCAATATAGATGCCCCCCCAAAAAGGTAAAAGATAAAACTAGCAAGGAGATCAAATCCTGATCCTTCTCCTTCTCTAGCTACTTCTCTCCTCCACAAATGCGCTACTCAAGTGAGAGTGTGTGCTCAAATGAGGAGAGCTACACCTCTATTTATATTCATCCGTTCACTTCAATTAACTCATCCGACATGTAGGCTCGAGTTAATCATGTAGGCTCGAGTTACACATGTAGGCTCAAGTAACCACACTGGGGTACTAATGACCCACCTTTACAATTAGAGGGGACAACCTCATGAGTCTTATTAGTTATTCTGATTAGAAGCATCGGGGTACAAGATAATACAAGTGGTTCTCCCGTTAGGACCATCGGGGACCACAAAAGATACATATAGAATATTCTTCGAAGTTACAATATTTCAACACTCCCCCTTAATGAGAAGGGTATTCTACAACAAAATCAACAACAACAATAGTAGGAGAGAGATAGAGGACATCATCAACATCATCAGGGTAATACATCTATAAATCATTGGAAGCTTTTCAACGACAACAACTCTTTGATCAGCATCAACATCTTTTGACCTTTTGATCAGCAACATCTTCAACACTTTGACCTTTTGATTAGAAACACCTTTAGCAACATCTTCAACACTTTGATCTTTCGATCAGCAACAACATCTTCAACATTTCAATCAGCAACATATTCAGTAATTTGATCTTTCGATCAGCAACAACTTCTTCAGCATTTTGTTCTTTCGATCAGCAACCTGATCGGTAACATCATGATCAGCACCATAATAATACTTCAATTCTTGAACAACATCATCATCATGATATTCTGATCTTTTGATTAGTACGCCGTCATCATCACATATTGATCATTTTATCAGTACGTTATCATCATCATACTCTAATCTTTCGATCAGTACATCATCATCGTCATACTCTGATCAGTACATCATCATCATCATACTCTAATCTTTCAATCAATACACATCATCATGCTCTAATATTTTGATCAGTACATCATCATCATCACACTCTGATATTTCAATCAGTACATCATAATCATCATCATACTCTGATATTTCGATCAGTACATCATCATCATCATACACTGATCTTTCAATCAGTACATCATCATCATCATAAAAACATCATCATCATGAAAACATCAAAATATCATCATCATCACACTCTGATATTTTGATCAGTACATCATCATCATCATAAAAACATCAACATCATCAAAACATCAACATGATCCTTCCTTTTGGAATTATGGGATTTAGGTATTTACGGAGTTACCAATGATCCTTCCTTTCAGAATTACGGGATCTAGGTCTTTACGGAGTTACTAATGATCCTTCCTTTCGGAATTACGGGATTTAGGTCTTTACGGAGTTACTAACAATCCTTCCTATCGGAATTATGGGATCAACACATTTGTGGAACTCAAACAATCCTTCCTATTTGAATTATAGGATCAACACATCTGTGGAGCTCAGATAATCCTTCCTATTGGAATTACGGGATCAATTCAATGATCCTTCCTTTCAGAATTACGGGATTTAGGTCTTTACGGAGTTACTAACGATCCTTCCTTTCGGAATTACAGGATCAACACAGATGTGGAACTCAAACAATCCTTCCTATTGGAATTACGGGATCAACACATCTGTGGAACTCAGATAATAATTCCTATTGGAATTATGGGATCAATTCAATGATCCTTCCTTTCCGAATTACAGGATTTAGGTCTTTACGGAGTTACTAACGATCCTTCCTTTCAGAATTACGGGATCAACACAGATGTGGAACTCAGACAATCCTTCCTCTAGGAATTACGGGATCAACACACGTTCTCGAGTACCAAAGTCACCGGATCCATTCTGAACTGAATGTCAAGGATGATACAATCCTACCACATTCACGGGGACCAAGATCTCCGGATACATTTTTAATTGAGGCCTAGGGATGATGCAATCCTACCACTTTCACCGGGGCCAAGAACTTTGGATACATTTTGAACTAAGGTTCAGGGATGATGCAATCCACCACTTTCATGGGGGCCGAGACCTCTAGATACCTTTTGAACTGAGGTTCAGGGATGATGCAATCCACCACTTTCACGGGGGCCGAGACCTCTGGATACATTTTGAACCGAGGTTCAGGGATGATGCAATCCACCACTTTCACGGGGGCCGAGACCTCTGGATACATTTTGAACCGAGGTTCAGGGATGATGCAATCCACCACTTTCACGGGGGCCGAGACCTCTGGATACATTTTGAACCGAAGTTCAAGGATGATGCAATCCTACCACATTCACAGGGGCCGAGACCTCTGGATACATTTTGAACTGAGGTTCAAGGATGATGCAATCCCACCACATTCACGGGGGCTGAGACCTCTGGATACATTTTGAACCGAAGTTCAAGGATGATGCAATCCCACCACATTCACGAAGACCGAAGTCACCGGATCTATTTTGGACAGATGTCCTAGGATGATACAATCCCTCTTCATTCTCGAGGACCGAGGTCACCGGATCACTTTTGGACAGATGTCCTAGGATGATACAATCCCTCTTCATTCTTGAGGACCAAGGTTACCGGACCACTTTAGGGTAGATGCTCAGGGATGATACAATCCCACTGCAAAATCACTACTCCCCCTTTCAAGGAGGGTTCTGCCGAACCTCACCAAGCTTGTCTCGAAAGTGTTCAAACTTTACTCGAGACAGAGGCTTCGTTAGCACATCAACAGCCAGACCATCATCATCTACATCTTCATTATGTGAATACTAAACTATCACCATCTGTATCTCCAATATGTGAATACTGAAAGCATCATCATCTATATCTTCAGTATAAAAATACTGAAAGCATCATCATTTCTATATTCAGTATAGAAATACGGAATCACCATCATCTGCATCTACAGTATGTAAATACTAAAACATCATCTATATATTCAGTATGGGAATACTTAAACATCATCATCTGCATCTTATCTCGTATGTAGGAATACCATATTTCTATGTGTTACGACGGAACACAAGGTTCTTTGTCATCACAACTCTAGTTATCACATAGAATCATTGTAGTATCCATCTTCAGTTCAAAGAGACCTGATATCAGCTTCCGAATCCATATGGCTTCACAACATAGCAGAGCAATATGCTATGTATCTTGCTTCAGCCATGCTACGAGAAACATTGGACTATTTCCTGCTAAACCATGAAATCATAGCAGACCCCAAACAAAAGCATCTACCTAATGTGCTTTTCCTATCTGAGATACTTCCAGCCCAATCTGGATCTGTGTAGCCATACAATCTATACTCATGGCTACCATCATAATATAAACCAAAGTCTATAGTCCCTTTCAGATATCTCATCACATGTTTTGCAGTTACTAGGTGAACCCGTCTTGGTTGAACAAGATATTGACTTAAGGTGTTCAAAGCAAAACAAATGTCTGGTCTAGTATTTGTTAAGTACATCAATGGCCCAATGATCTGTCTGTAATGAGTCATATCCACTAACTCTGATGAGTCATCAGCTAACAGCTTCAGATTGGAGTCCATGGGTGTGGCCATGACTTTGCATTCCAACATATTGAATCTCTTCAATATATCTACTACATACTTTCCCTGGTTGAGAAAGATTTCTTCTAAACTTTGCCATACTTCCAGGCCTAGGAAATAATGCACTAACCCAAGGTCTTTCATCTAAAATTTTTCTGCTAGTTTCTTCTTGCTTTCCATTCATTTCCTATCAAGGAAAAGTAATCCACATATAATAACAGGGTGACAAGTTCATCTTCTACAACCTTGAGATAAATGTTAGGATCAGCTTTACTCTTGGTAAATCCCATGCTCGATAAGAAACTATCTATTCTTCCATACCAAGCTCTGGGAGCTTGCTTCAGGCCATAGAGGGCCTTCTTCAACTTCCATACGTGATTCCATCTGGCTTCAACTTCAAATCCTTGTGACTATTCGATGAAAAAACTCTTTCTCAATCATACCATTAAGGAAGGCTTGTCTTTACTTCACCATGGAAGAAACTACCATGATAGTTTTGAAGGAAGTCTATCTTACTTCCTGGAGTAAGTGTCTCTTCAGAATTAATTCCCTCTTTATGAAAGAAACCTCTGGCCACAAATATTTATTTATACTTCTCGATACTTCAGTCAGCTGCATGCTCTATTTTGTATATCCATTTGGAGGATACAATACTCCTTCCTTCTGGTTTGGGAACTATATCCCATACATCATTCTAGTATTCTTTCATCATGAGTTTGTCTTGTCAGATCATCAATATATACTAGTCTTCTGCATTCAACTTTGAAGGTTGGAACCCACTTTACTCTTGGTAAATTCTTGATCCATCAAGAAGCTGTCCATCATGTCATACCGTGTCGATCTCAGATATCTTCTGTAGCCACTCCCCCTGAAGTGGAGCATTAGAGGAAATTCCAACTCAAAATGGGCATTTTAACTTTTATTCAAATTCCATGTCATCATGCGTTAGCCAATGAAATTGATTTAAATTTGAAATACCGTATAGGTCTTAAACACTTTTTTAATATAAATTTGGGGATAGGTACCATAAAAAAAACTACTTTTTTCGTTTGTATTTTTGACATATCTCGCTTTGTTTTTACTCAAATTTTGATCGGGAGAGCTCGTTGGATGCGAAATTAAATTCTGCATCCAATGAGTACCCACTCGGCATACTTTTGACGGACCTCGCTACCCCAAAAACAAGAAATACCTGAAAAAATGGAATGATGATATCATCATTCCATTTTTTTCAGGTATTTCTTGTTTTTGGGGTAGAGAGGTCCATCAAAAGTATGCCGAGTGCGTACTCGTTGGATGCAGAATTTAATTCTGCATCCAACAAGCTCTCCGGATCGAAATTTGAGTAAAAACACAGGGAGATATGTCAAAAATACAAACAAAAAAGTAGTTTTTTTCTTTTCTTCCTCCAAAATTAATAAATATTATTTTATTATTTTAACTATTATTTTACTAGTTCATTTTAGGAGGCCCATTTTGAGTTGAAATTTCCTCTAATGTATTGTCTTCCTTCTTCATTCTGTATAGGTGGTTCTATGCTTGATATATACTAGTCAATAGAGTATGTCATGTCATAGTCTATTCTTTCTAAGGCAAATCATGAACATTTATTTGTACACTTGTTCTTATAGATCCATATGGAGGATACTATGTACTTCCCTTTATGTCTTGAAATCATATCGTATACATCATTCCCCATGATCAACTGTTATTCTTTGATCATAGTTTCTTTTATAGCATTCTTTTCTTCATCTTGAGTTATCTCTCATACCCATGGTGGTCTTCATCCTTTGAGGTGGATCTATCGCTTTTTGAAGCTCTTTCTTCCATCATGGTGTCTCTAACCCTGGGAGCTTCAGATTCATGTTTATTGGATTGTCATCACTTGTTCTTCGGAACAATTCTCGTCCTTCTTTTCTTGTAGGAGGTTGTACAGGACCTTTCCCATCACATGCATATTGGTAGTATTAATGTAAACAATCTATCATGCATAACACATCAACTGAATATACTCAAATGTATAACAAAAAAATATCATGAAATGGCAACTGAATACTTATCTTTTATTTGTTTCATGGGTAGACTCCATCTTGATCATTCTGCTTTATCATCTTCTTCATTCATTAAATCATCATTTCTTATCCAAATGATAAGATGAATAATAGGTTCTTCAAGAATTGAGTTTTTCATATTCCTCATCACTTGAGGGATATTCTTTGAATGGTGAGAGCTTGATCTTCAATTGCTCCCATCTTCTTCTTCTCTTCTTATTAGTCGAGCTAAAAGTAATCACTTACTTCTGGCATACATTCTTCTTCTACCGCTTCAAGTTGTTCTGCATTCTAGATCTTCACATTCTTCAACTATTTTCTCAAAGCCATCTTTTGATTTAAGTTCTTATCTTCAAATAGCTTGATTAAGGAATCAAACATCTTCGATGTCTTTAGGGAAGACACTTGTGGTATAAGTTGATCCGTGATTGAATCAACAATGATCTTCTTGGCCTTGATCAAGTTCTTCTTGTGTAAGGCTTTGAGCCTCATCTTCGTATGGAACTGGAACCTCTCTACTCATGTAGGTGTCGAATTCATTTTCTTCAGAGAGATCAAATACTTCTATGCTTGGAAGTTGTCAACTGATGTGATATCACTTTGAAATGAGAACCTCAAATGAAAATAGCAAAAGATTAGATCTTACCGATTTGAGGTGTCCGTCTTTCTTCTAGAGCTGGCTGATCTAGGGCTTGTCAGAGAAACCCTAATTCTTAAAACTTGGAATCTTTCAGATTTGATTGGATAGAAAGATATATCTCTTCAAATGGAGCTGTCCAATGTACTCCTTTTCTAAAAACAGTGGAGGGAAGCTCCCGGAACAGGAAGCCCTAGTTTTCCATTTTCTTCTGCAGAAATTCTTGTCACTGTTTCTATGATATATCCAAAATTACTACTGATTTATGTCTAAAATTTCTCACTAAGGTAACCTAGCATTTTCTGGATCCAACACCATAGGTTTCATCAGAATTGGTTTCACCAATTGGGATTTATGATCATTTTCCCAGGGTGACCTGTTACAGGACTGTTCAGAACAACGAAGTTGTACGGAATTCCACATGTCACTGGTTCATCTTCTGAGTCTAATATTCAGACCATAGAAAGTGCAGTTCATTTGTTTTCTGGAACATATTCAGGAATTCCATTTGGACCTAGGTAGCCCAAGCTATAGCGATTTTCTCCAGGTCTCCTGTTTAGGGATGAATTCTCGAAGAGGCTGGAACCATATATCCCTAACAATAAATTGGGAATCTTGGAGCAGGTTAGGGGCTCAAAGTTGAAGGTAGAACCATTAATAAAGATAACTCAATGAATGCATACTTGTAATATAGGAAAACTTCAAAAAAAAGGAAAACTCAATGAAACAATATTTGATGAAGAAAAACTCTATAGATATAATTCAGAGGAGGAAAACTTTAGTGACAACAAACTCAAGGGCCAAGCCTTAGAAGGAAAATTCCAAAGGGAATACTCACCATTTAGTGTTCCTTTTCATGTTATGGGGATTATTTCCCATGTCGAGTAGAGTTGTTATCACTACAAATGGAAAACAATATCCTAACTTGTGGCTAGTAGAGTCTATAGAACTTAGGAACGTCTCCCTGGAAATATGGAAGGTGATG
>LPNX010206308.1:0-31640 GCA_001517045.1 Pseudotsuga menziesii | reverse complement strand
GATTTGTGCCATTTGTTTTCTGACACCGCCAATATCATCGTAACCAACTTCATTCAATTTCTCTTCATCTTCTCGTTTTATTGGATCTCCTTCACAAAATATTTCAGTGTCCGGAGAAACAATACAATATTCACCAGGATCAGTCCCGATGATCTTAAATTCCACACTGCGCATCCCTCCTCGCACAAGAAATAGGTCTCCTTTTCTCACAGGGCGATAGGCTTCCAGGAAGTAAGCTGTATGAATATGAATACGAAACAGACAAATTAAAAAAAACTAGTATACTAGGCAGTGGCACCCGGGCACGTATAGAAAAAACAAACTAGTAGTAGTAGTAGGCAGGCACTCACGTTTCAAGTAGGCATCAAACAGTTCGCCTGTAAGACCCTCAATAGTGTCATCTATAGGAAGAATATGGACACGCTTCCCATACTTGACATCTGGGCACTGATGAACAGACACCACATCCCCCAATCTTACTCTCACATTTGATCTAACGACTCTGTTCATTCTAATTGCATGCTCTGCACAGCTATCATCGCCCACAACTACGCAAACTGTATCTTTTCTCTTTTTACCCTGCACATGTAATTTCAATTGTGTACTTGGAGAGAATTCAAACTAAAACTAAAACGCATAAGCATAATATAATATATAATTGGAATTGGAAAGAAGGGGTTGCAGGCGTGGAAATCAATCAAAATTATAGAGCAACGAGGAACCTTTAGAAGCACTGTATCGCCCCTGAATAGCTGCAACGTTTCCATTGTTTGGGGATTAAGGGCCACCATAGAATTGTCATCGTTAATGCCTTCATCCACAACTAGGCGATTAGGAGCCTTCTTACGCTCAAGTATTGCAGTGCTAAAGTCCCTCTTTGTTACCTTGCTGCTGCTGCTGCTAGAATTTCGAAGGAAAATGAATTGATCAAATTAACAACCAAAAATATATATGTATTGATTGAAGCAGCAATATATTAATGGAATCAGCACAGTGCCCAATTTCGCAATGCTTATCAATTCTATTCTATTCCAGATTGAAGAGGATGAGAAAACAGAAGAGAAGCGAAACTTTTCTGACTTACGATTCCGATGATTCTCCCGCCATTGTGGATTTTCAAACCACGCAAATGCACCAACGATAGAGTCTAGGGAAGAGATCAACCGAAAACAGGCAGGAGGAGACCTCTACGATCTTGCGGATCTAGTGTACTTACACTACCGAACTGTACAATTTAAATCCTTCTTCTCTTTTGGGCATACAAAGTTTGGATGATCATTCCGT
Organism: Pseudotsuga menziesii; assembly: GCA_001517045.1. Taxonomy (NCBI): domain Eukaryota; kingdom Viridiplantae; phylum Streptophyta; class Pinopsida; order Pinales; family Pinaceae; genus Pseudotsuga; species Pseudotsuga menziesii. Next base: position 30,356 of record LPNX010206308.1, on the reverse strand, counting down.
TTTATATCATAATGAAGTGAATTGTTTATATCATAATGAAGTGAACCTCTGACTTCCTAAAAGATAACACATGGTTAAGAACTGAATTGTTTATATGTTATAGGTCCCTTCAAATCAAGGAGTAAGGCATGTAACCTCCCTAACAGCTGCTAGGAAGGGGCCCTTTGTCTCAATATCTCATACCTCAACTCAATTTTGTGTTGAGCTTACTTCCGCCCCTAAAAATGAATAATTATTATTATTGATTAAATTAAAAAGCAACCCCTCTGATCCTAACAATTAATAATAAAATCTACATCGACTTCTTTTTATTTTTTCTTTTATACTTGGATATTTACATCTCAAATTGCCAACATGGCAAATCAATTTATATGTCTAAGTGCCCATAAGTTTAGCTTTCAAAAGTGGCAAGAACAACGCAAATGGAATGAGAAATATGTCAAAATGATATTGAATTCTTGAGATGAGGGCATGGCATGGTGACAAGGCTCAAATATAACAATAGGGAGCCATTATCTAGTTAGCACATGGACATGTGAAGATACAAAGAGGCATTGTATGGGATTATTACTCAACTTCAAAGCGAATGAATTATTCAATATAAACGCCCAAATTTGCGTGCACACAAACAATGTGGTCTAAATCATCAAAGGGTAGATTCGGCAATTCAGACGTGATATGGGTGTAGTTGTAGCATAACCTTCAACATTCTATTGCTTGACTAGTGGTTGATCATGTTGGGGAAATGACAAAGAGGCCTACCTAATACAAGAAAATTTTTCCCTTGGTGCAAGTGGTTGCAACATGTTAAATACCACCCTTCGCCATTAAGGAACTCCATTTGAAAATTTATTTGTCATTTTCCTATCGGATCACCTATTTTGAACCACAAGTTGGTCTACAACAACAACACGTATGAAAAGCAACGATAAGAGAAACTCATATAAACTCATATGCATGCTTATGCACACAAAAATTCATAACTAAATTCTTATACGAAATTCATGAATTAAAGAATAAATATATGAAATGGAATTAACAACACATAAAATACATTCAATGACAGACTTACCAAAGTATAAAATATATATTTAGATACATGTATATATTTACATCTCAAATTGCCAGCATGGTATAATTGTACATCACGAAATAGTTGTCATGCAATTACTTTCATAAATCAATTACACATATAGTGTACATATTTTGCAATATACAATTTTTATCTATAGAATGTCCTAGCATGAATCAAAGGAATCCTATACACATCAAGTATTGAAGACTCTTCTTTGAATGGATTTTCCTTTGGCCATGTTACGCTGCACTTGTACCCACCGCACCTTTAGGTGTGCCCCAGGGAGAGAGGGCCAAATTTTCCGACCAGGAAGGGTGTTATTGAGCGATGGCAGTCATGGCTAGACCCTTTGGTCCTCCTTTAAGGGTACTATGGCTTAATGGCATTGCTGACTACCCGTTAAAGAGGTTTTTAACCTTAGGGTTGGTGTATGGGGCCCCTAACGGTTGACCTCTAGGTCTCATGGCTCCATTCCCTTCTCGCGCACTCCGGTTGCCTCTCCTTCAACTATGAGACACTCATCTTCAGTCATGGCCACTTCATACACCCTCCTGGCCCTTTAGTCAGTGGATCCTTTCTCTCCCTGACCTTCTTTCCTCAGAGGAAGGCATCCTCCATACCAAGTCGTTTCCATGCTTTGAGTAGGGCGTAGAGGGATTTCACAACATTCTAGGGATTAGATGGGGCATAATGCCCTCCCTTCAACCCGCTCTCGCCTTTTGTTAGGAGCGATTCACTCATTTGAGCATGTTTTGGCACCAGGGGATGCAAATACCCCTAGGTAGTCTACCATAGTTTATATTTTATTATTATTATTTTTCTTCTAATTTTAAGTTGACATTTAATAATTATGAATTTACATGTTTTAAGGCATGTAAGCCTTGATAAGTGAGCGTGAGATCATATAAATAGATCTCCTCACTTTCACTTTAAATCAGAACATATGGGATAAATCATTATGCACTTGTTTTACCCTACTTAGGGTTTCCTCTCGATGGATGTGCTCCTGGAGAGAAAGTTTTCTGGTTAATGCAAGTTGTTTTTTTGGTAATTCTTTAGTGAATCTCTGCTTTTGGTGATGCTTCGATTTGTTGGATGAACAAAAGCACAAGGAGGTCAAGATTCTTACCTTTTTGTTGGATGTTGGTGACGTCCATGTCTGAGTCTTGGTGGTAGCCTTGGAGCTGCACTTTTCCCTAGTATAGGCCTTTACCTTCCTCTTGTCACCTTAGCAAACGACGACACGTTTCCTTGTGAGAGTGCCCTAGGGTTTCTCCTTAGTATTTCTAGGCTAGTTTTTTAACCTAGGATCCTTCCTCACTAGGTTAGCACTCCTCCTCAAAAACCCTAGGTTAGGTAGGGCTAGTGCTAGGGTTTTCCTTGGTTTTCACACTTCATTTTCTCACACATCTAGTCTAGGTTATTTTGGCTCTTAGGTTAGGGTTAGGTTATTTTTATGTTAGTATGGATTTTCTTGTTTTTAGGTTTAGTTAGACCTCAAACGCCGCTAGTGATCCCTCCATCCCCGCACTCATGGTGGCCATCCCTGCCTCCTTTGTGAGCTTGCTCGCCCAGCATTTGTAGTCCTCACCACAGTGCCAAATTTTGCCATGCTTATATTTTCCATTCTATTCCATATTTAAGAGGATGAGAAAACAGAAGAGAAGCTATTCCATATTTAAGAGGATGAGAAAAGAGAAGAGAAACTTTTTTGACTCACAATTCCGATGATTCTCCCGCCATTGTGGATTTTCAAACCAAGCAAATGTGCCAACGATAGAGTATAGGGAAGAGATCAACTGAAAGCAGGAAGGAGGAGACCTCTACAATCTTACGGATCTAGTGCAGTTCCGAACTGGACAATTTAAATACTTCTTCTCTTTTTATATATGGCTGGGCATACAAAGTTTGGATGATCATTCCATTGTATCATAATGAAGTGAATTTTTTATATGTTATAGCTCGGTTCGGTTCAAATCAAATCAAGGAGTAAATCATAAATAGCTGAATTGTTTATATGTTATAGGTCTATTCAAATCAAGTAGTAAGGCATGTAACCTTTATAATAGCTTATGGAGCTGCTTGGAGGGGGTCCTTTGTCTCAATAACAATAGATCTCATACCTCAATTTGGTGTTGAGCTTACTTTTAACTTTAAGAATAAATCATTATTATTATTCATTAAATTAAAAAGTAATTCTTTTAATCCTAACCATTAATAATAAAATCTACATTATGTTTTTCTTCTTCTTTTATACGAGACTATACTTAAATATTTACATCTCAAACAGCCAACATGGTAAATCAATTTAAATGTGTGAAGGGTGATTCTAATAGTCCGGAGAGAAATCCAATGTATAGGTGTGTGGGCTCTATACTATCTATTAAGGCCACTGCATTGTGCATTTATTTTATTTTATTTTATTTTTCCATTTTGAGGATGCTCACATGTTTCTAACCAACAAGATATGAGTGCCCATGAGTTTCACTTTCAAAAGTGGAAAGAACAATGCAAATGGAATGAGAAATATGTCAAAATGATATTGAATTCTTGAGATGAGGGCATGTAATTGATCCAGCTCAACTATGGGGTCAACGGTGGCTTATTATAAGTATAACATGGCTCACCCCAACTTCAACTTGGGTCTACGACACATCAAGGTCCATACCTCAGCTAATAGGTGGCTAATGCTAAAAGTAGAAAATAATAATACATATAAGATATAGACAAACTATAATATCATGGAAACAATGGTAGCTGAGTCCACTTGGGATTTGGTGGTAGGTTCTTTCATTAGCTTCGCTACCTAGGGTAAGTTAAGTGGGATTATCTCCATGGAAAGGTAGCCTGAGTAATTTGTAATTTGCAAAACCAAGTTTGAAAGGGTTGAAATTGATTCCTCTAATTTCACATTCTTCTCATCGAGGTAATTTTGGGATGCCTCCCTTTCGATTCCTTGGTTCACACCTAATTTGTCTCTCATATTTCTCTAGCTTGCATATTGCTCACTTCTTATCTTCTAGCATTTCCCCTAAGTGATTTTCCAACCGAGTCTTCCTACTTGCAGAATGCAAATAATTGTAAGTGAGATCTCCCTTTGTATCTATCAAATTGTATCCATTGATGTCGAGGTTCTCTATTGCGTCCTAGACCTCCCTTATTAGTGTGCAACAACAAGGATGCCACTTACCCATAGCCATTAGAGTAGATTTGGGTGGGAGTGGAGAGGGTTCATAGGTGGTTCATAGAAGTCCAATGAAATTATTATTGTTAATTTGGGGAGGGAGAGATGTGGGATAATAGGGTGCTTGGAAGTGAAATGATTTATAAATAGATGGACAAAGGAGGATGTAATACCCCATTCTCAACCCTTTGAACTTGATCTCATTTATATTGTAATTATGTTTTTTTATCTATTTTGTGTTTCTTAACACCATGACGTAGTTTCCATGGTGATTTTGAACAATGAAAAACATGATCATTGTAATATAATCAATCAAAAGGTTCCAAGGTTTATTGATGGGGAGGAAACATATGGGGCTATGTGTCCACCAGAGGGAAAGGTAAGGGGACCCATTGGGTGATGTACTTTGCCTTATGATGATGTCTTACCTTATCCATAAACCTTCTTTTGATTGTTTTATTTTCCATTTATCATTAACTTTATGTTAAACTTGAAGTGAGAGGCAACTTAAATGAAAGGGGAAACATGAATATGAGAACTTAGTAATCATAGTCCAAAAGTGCCTATATCCTATTTTGTAGTAACTACCTCGAGCTTGGAGAAAAGAGGGTTCTTGGAGAGAAAAAAGGGTTTGGTGGAAGATGATTCAACGCAAATCCCATATGAACCATTGAGAGATGAAATAAATTATTTGCACTGAGATTAGACATTATTAGAGTGCAACTACATACTATTTCAAATCCCTAAAGATTGTTGGCTTGTTAGGTTGTCCAAAGAACCAGAAAATCCATTTCCAGTAATCTTCTCAATGTTGTAAATGAAATTTAGAAGTAGGAAGTGTCTTTGGTTCACATTGACCATACTCAAGAGGACATAAAGAAAGGGCATGCCTAAGGGACTAAAGAGGAGAGAAAAGATGACTTCTTATGTTGTTTGGAGAAAGGGACGAGTTCCAAGAGATATGCTAGCTAAGAGGTTGAACAAAGAACCAATAGTGACTTTCTTAGTTGGTGTCTTGGAAGCCTTTAGTGAAAAGAAGACGGGTTTTAAAAATATTGAAAATATTCTTCTCCCTGAAAGTCTCATAGGAGGAGGGTGGATTTCTACAGTGGAGCAACCAATCATTGGAAGGAAATCAATCCCACCATAGTCAGTTTCCTTGGAGCTTCATCCTGGAAAATATAAGTGTACTGTTACTTTTATTTATGAATTTGACAATTTAGAATGAAGAGTATATAAATATCATTATCATGATATTTTGAATGCAAATTTCTCACATATGATGACTTCCTTGCTTGACTAACTCATGTGCAAAACATGTATGGAAAATTGTTGTAATTTATTGCATGACAATTGTTTAACAAAAGAATTTAGTAGGGGAAGGGGGGGGGGAGATTCAAACCACAACTAGCTATGTCAATGCAACATTAAAGAGACGGGGGCATGATTTCACAAGGAATAGGGGGGTGTGGAGATTCAAACCCTTGAGACAACGGGGAAAACCCATAAAACTGTAAACTACCCATTTTGTCCTTTGTGCCCAGTCATCCAAAAGTGGTTGAGTTAGGTAATGCATGGGGATGGGAAGAGTATGGGAGTCAAAATTAGAATTGGGAAGCCACCCATTTTTGGGAAAATGGGTTTTTGAATTCTTGGGCAAGAAAATGCTTGGAAAGGCATGCCCATCTCATTGTTCATCCATCAGTTTGGCTCTCTCACGTATTGGGAGCTCATGTGTGTTTCCCTTCACGGTTTTGGTTGATTTCTCCATTTTTCCCATGGTTGGAAATTTGTTTTTGGTCTTGCTGAATGTATGTGCAGCTGAGAATTTGTTTTTGGGGTCATTGAGTGTATGTGCAGCTGGGGAAAACCCATTTTGGTATTGTTGAGTGAAGACGTAGCAAAGATTTACGTTTTGGGGGGTTGAGAGGGTGTTTTTCCCTTTCCTCACACAGCTGGGAACTGTTGAGCATTTCCCTCCCAAATTTATGTGTTTTCTTCATTACTATTCAAGCTGGAAACTCGTTTTTTGTAAATCCTAGTAGCTGGAAATATAGATTTATGTTTTGGGTAGGAATGGAGGTCGTTTTTGCCTCTGTGAAGCCAGTGAACATTTCTCGAATTGCTTTGATCATTTGGTTCGTTTTTCCCCATTCACCATTATCGAATTTGGTTCCCAGGACATTTTTGGTTCATTCCAGAACTTGCATTTTGTTATGTAGTGCATCCCTTTGTTGGCTTGGCTGAGTTGTGTCCCCTACTTCCTTGTGGAAATCATGCCCAGCTCGGGGGTGGCAGTGATGCTGAGAAATTGATGAGCACATTGGCCTATGGTTGGGTGGAACTTTATGGCGACATAGCTAGTTGCAGGACGAGCTTCGCTTCCAAGATAAGTATTCTTGTGTTTAAATCTCTGCATTTACCTTTGCAAATGAATTAAGATGAACATGTGAATGAATGAAATGCATTTTTCTTCTGCTGTATGTTAAATATTTAAATGCATCGGTGCATGTTATTAGTTCAATGTATTTTGTTTTATGTTCATGGGGCTAGTTTCTTAGATATGATTGTAAGCATAGTCGTGTCCTCTCTTTGGTTGATCCCGATTTATGCAGGAATGCAACAGAATACACAAATAACAAAGATGCAGCAGAAATAACACTTCATTTAATTAATCAAAGAACTGAAACTTGTTTACATATAGAATGGAAATAAACTAGCTAGAGTGTTGGTAGCTTATCTCTAAGAAGAGATGCGACAGCTACATGCCTCTGAACTCTGTGTTACAATGAGGCTCGAAGGCCTATATATTATTGAGAAACAATGGAAACCCTACACATCCAAAAACCTGACCCTAGGAGCTGAAAATATAGAATGTGGGCCCCGTTGGGTAACTTGGTACATCAATTTCTCAGGGTCGTAACTTTGGAATACTACCTCTGTTTGACACACATGATACATCATTAGAAAGAACTATTCAAGGACAACATCCACAAACAATAAATATTGAGCCCGAAACATAATCAAATTTTTTCGACCATTCGATGTTGAAAAAACGTCGTTTAGGGCCTCAAAACGGCTCTGAAAGTTTAGGACCCGAAAACTGCCAAAAATAGTTAATTGTGCTACAATTAAGGAAACTGAAAAACTGAAAGAAACAATGGTGGGGGTCCAAGTGGAATAGGTGGGTGGCCACCAATATCCTCCTGGATCACTGGTAGAAGGGTGGGGAAGTGACAGTGTGGTATCAGAGCTCAAGGTTGCAGCTTTGGGCCTCAATGGGACATGAAGAACCAGCCTCTGAGTTCAGGAAGAAGGAGCTAACAGCAGAAAAATTATGAATTTTTCTAAGTGTGAAAATTCTCCCTTGTCTGTTGAGAAAGCTGAAGTGAGCCGACAGCAGTGTTCTTGGTGTTCGGTCCTTTGGGAGTACCCTGTCTGGGATCTGGACCTGTCACTTGGGCTTGTAAGAAACAACAAGCTCTTGCTCTTTCTTCAGCAAAAGCAGAATATCGAGCTGCAGTTAATGCCAGTCAGGAAGCTTTATGGCTTTGACAGATCCTTTCAGAGTTTGGATTCGAGCAGCAGCAACCTACTCCACTTTGGTGCGACAATCAAAGTGCCATCAAGCTTGCCAAATATCTAGTTCTACATCAGCGCAGCAAACACATTGAGCTACACATGCACTTCATCAGAAATCTTGTTCATGATCGTGTTATTGAAGTGCTCTATTGTCCTACAGATGATCAAGTTACAGACATCTTCACCAAGTCTCTTATAGAAGCAAAGTTTTCTAAACTTCAGTCTATGTTAGGAGTTCAGGAATGTGTCCTTAAGGGGGAATAGGCTCTAATGCCTCCTTCCTTCTCCTAATAGTGTCACTTTTGTAAATTCTTCAATCCTATCCCAAGTTGTTCTTAAGGGGGGATGTTAGGATATTTAGACACTTAGGAGTTAGTTAAGATCAATTTGTGTAATATATCCGTTAGGTAAAAGTGTGTTTCTTTAGTATGCATTAGTATGCATTTGTAAATATTCTAATCTGATGGTCATGATATGTTCTAGACATGGAGTGATCCGACGGTTCAACTTCTCTTAGATCATACCTACCATTGATCCGTGGCTTAACACCCGATTAGTCTATGATCTCTATTTAAAGAGCATAGAGGGTCCTTGGCTAGTTGATCGATTATGAGAAGCTCATGTAACTTTCTTTCTTTTGCATAATAAATTGCTCCAAGTAGCTATTTGGTTGGGGCCATGGACTGTTTCCCTCTCGAGGGTTTTAACCATGTGACAAACATTGGTGTATTGATCTGTGATCTGTTTATGTGAAGCAGTTGTTCTTGGTGTTCAGTCCTTTGGGAGTACCCTGTGTACCCTAACAAGCAGTGGTTGGGTTTCCAAGAGAGGAGCTGACAACGGCGGCTGGGCTGCCGAGAGTCGAGCTGACAGGGAATGCATCCAAAGCATTTCACGGTAGTCTGAAGAAGTGGAATGTTTCGTCGACGAGCGAAAGAAGAAAAATGATTTTTAATTTTTTTTTCTAAGTATGGAAAATCAAAAGAAATCGGGGAATTTTGCCGATGCATCGACTAGGTTTCGTCGACACACATCGGAAAAATCTGAAAGTTTCAGCCACAATGCAGCAGATGAAAGACGAATATTTTTCCGCAACTGCGAAGAGTTCGGCAGGTTTTTCCCAACGCGGTGGCAGCTTGGGAAAGTTTGCTCATCGGTGGAGGAAAGATGAATATTGAGCCGACGCGCGGCGGAGGAAAGATGAAGATAGAGATGACGCACAGTGGATGAAAGATGAAGATCAAGCCGACGCATGGCGAAGGAAAGATGAACTTTGAGCCGACAAGCGGCAGCGGAAAGTCAAAAATTTTCTCGACGTGGTTGTGGGTATTTTAATTCAATTGCATATGTACATGGTTCCCCATTATAAGTATGGATCGTGTGTGCTGTAGGTTATGTTGTTGCTAATGATGATGTTGATTGAGAGATCAACAGTTGCTGCAAAGGATTGAGCGATCGAGTGCTGCAAAGGATCGAACGATTGAGTGTTGCATGTAACACCCCAGTTTTGACCTCATTTGCATTAAAGTATATATGGGGTAAATATTGTATTTAATCATGGTGTGGAGCTAAGGCAAAGGCCCTACCATCGATTTAGTGGTTTATGTTTCGACAATTAAAATCGATGACTATGGTATTTCGTGATAGCTCGACACATTATAATTTGGATATCATGTACATATGCAATTTAATTAAAATACCCACAGCCAACTATGTCAATGCAACATTAAAGAGATGGGGACATGATTTCCTAAGGAATAGGGGGGGAAATAATTCAAACCCTTGAGACAACAATGTTTAGCCAAATGTCAAAGGGAGAACCCATCAAACTCTCAACCACCCATTTTGTCTTTTGTGCACAATCATTTATTTCTTCCAGAAATTTGTTGGGTTAGTTAATGCATGGGGATGGGAAGAGTATGATAGCCAAATTTGAATTGGAGAAGCCATTATATTTTGGAAAACATGTAATGAATTCTTGGGAAATTAAAATCCCACAAATGCATGCCCATTCCATTATGCATGGACGTCCTCCTCTTCCTCACGCATTTTTGAGCTCTTGGGTGTTTTTCCTCACCCATCATTCATTCACGTTGGGCTCTCTCGGGAAGCTAGAGCTTCTTGTGTGTTTTCATTCACGTTTTTGGTTATTTTTCTCATTTTCCCTATGGCTGGGAGGTCTTTTTTGTAATGCTCAGTGGTTGGGTTGTCTCCCTCACAAATTGTTGCCATTTACCTCATTTTCCATGCCAAGAAATTCATTTTTTTGTTGCTAAGTGAATGACCATCAAGGATTCACGATTTTGGGGTTTATAGCAGTGATTTTTGCTCATGCAATGCCCATAATCATTGCTAAGTTCGAATTTCTCACCCAGGGGTCAATTTCTCCATTTACCAATAGGTTTTTGGTTGAAAAACGTTTTTACTTGAACCCAGATCTTGCATTGTGCTGTGTATGCATCATTTGTTTTGGTATGAACTGGTTTGGAGTGGAATTGGGAAATAATTAGCTTGATAAACCTAGTGTGGAAAGGAACTTCATAGATAGATCAATAGGGGCTGGTTTTTCTTCTTTGCACACCGTGAAGAGCACTGTAATGGAAGGCATAGCCTAAGGTATTGTGTAGCAAAGAATGGGATGCTTCCTTATGTTGGGTGTGTAGGTGTTGTGAAATCCAAGCCATATCTTGTGTAGGTGTCCATAGCTATGTGGTTGATCTCACTAGCTTAGCAATTCAACTATTCCAACTCCTTAGCATACTGATAAAACCAAATGTGGTTTTGGCTTGGCTGGATTTTAATATGTATTTGGCTATGTGTGAGCCTGTTGTAGTTCCCTTATTCCTTGTGGAAATCATGCCCATCTTGGGGGTGGAAATGCTGCTGAGAGATTGATGAGCACACTAGCTTATGGTTGGGTGGAACATTGCAGTGACATAGCTGGTTGCGGGACAACTCATTCTCAAGATAAGTATCTCTTGTGTTTAATCTCTGCAACTGTATTTATTTGCTTGATAAATTATGATGAACATGTTGAATGAAATGTATTTTCTTCCATTGTAGATTGCATTATGCATCAATAAATGTTTTTTGTTCAATGGATTTTTATTATGTTTATGTTCATGGGGCTAGTTTCCTCATTTAAATGATAGCAGCAGCTCGTAGTCACGTCCCTATCGGAGATGAGGGGACGTGACACCGCAAAAGATGAAGATCGAAGATGAAGATCAAAGATGAAGACTCAGTCTTGTCGAAGATGATGTTCCAGTACTAAAGATGTTGAAGATGTTCCAGTTGTTGATGATTGTTGGAAACTTCCAATGACATATAGATGTATCACCTTGATGTTGTTGAAGATTCTCTCTCTCCTTTATCCTACAGTTGATGTTATTGTTTCCAGTAGAATACCCTCATCGTTAAGGGGGAGTGTTGAAATATTGTAACTTGGAAGAATATTCTAAATGTATTTTATTGATGTAACCTATAACATATGTTTAATTCCTCCGTTGGGATGTTACTATTGTATTTGGTCATCGTAGAGTCATGAGGTAAAACCTCCATTGTAATTCGGGTCAATAGAACCCTCTTGAATATAATATAATATTGTTTTGTGTCTTCCTAGGTGAAGTCGGCCCAGTAAGTTTGTTGGGGCCGACTTCTTAGGGAAAAAGTCAAGTGGCATAAAGAGTATAAATAGAGGATGTGTGTTCCTCATTTGACACACTTGTGTATAGCACATAGGAGAGAGAGAGAAACATATCGGCAAGGAAAAGGAACACATGTTTGGGGTTTTGTCTTTTTACTTTTGATACATCTATATAGAGGAAGTTTTGCTGGGTTTTCTTCCCCGTGAGGGTTTCCGAGGATAAATATTTGTGTTCTTTTATTTGGTTGTTCTTGTCTTTCTTTCAATGATCCTTTTGTATATGGTTATGATGTTATGATGCTAAATGTTATTAGTTCTTGTATAACCATTAAAAAATTAATAGTAGAGGGCCTCGGGGGATATATCCTAACCCTGTTATACCCTTGAGTACCTAAAAAGGGACCTTATAACCTTAAGTAGGTTTAAATAACTTAAATAATCTTAATACAGATTAAGAGTTAACCTGCGTTAAAAGGTGATTAAATGGGGATTAGTGAATTGTTGACACGTTGCTACATGATGTGAGTCTCATCCAAAAAGGTGGAATTAGACTTGTGGAGGAGGATCAGAGATATTGTGGGAAGAAAGAATGCAGAGAATGTGAACAAACCAACAAGGAAAACTCAAGAAAGAACAATGCGAAGGAGGGAGGTCATGGGAGTGATAGAGCCTAAATTGAGGGGAACTTGAACCTCTGAACCAATTCTACGTTGTATTGAACAATATGTTTTCTCTAAACCATTTTCTAAAACCTATGCTTTATTTTTGGGTTGTGGTCAATGAAATGGTGAATTGTACATGAAATGTGTTAAAGTTACAACATCATGAGTCATTCTCCAAGCCAATCTCATGCACTAGGATTGGGCCTCATGTGTTGAGGTTATAGGGAGCCTAAGTTTTACTTACGAAACTTGGAGTAAAATTCTTGGGTTGGACCCAAGAATGACTCCTCGTGTATTGAGGTGGGCCTCATGTGTAGTGGCAATGCTTTTCTAATTGACTCATGATGATGTGTGAAATTATACTAACCATGATCTAGATATTTAGTTTCCTCCAGAGACTGATCACCTCTAGAGTGAATTACTACAGCATAAGGTCACTTGGCACGAATAATAAAATGATATGACCAAATCAATGGACAAATCTCCTTAGTTTAGTTTTTATGATAGATAGTTAATGTGATAGATAAAAGTGGGCACATATGGATCACATAGATAAGATAGAGAGATAAGAGATAACATGCAAAGAGAAATAATGGATTCAAATTTCTCATGGTAATTAAATCAGTTAAGTAGAGAATTCGAATTGCACATGTTATTGACTTCAGTTAATGTGGAGAGAACTAAGATTGTTAACTTCAGTGACATTAAATGAGAGCTTAAGTTAAATAAATAGAACTTAGTGTATTCACTTCAATGATGTAATCAAGGAAGAATTTAGTTAAAGGAGTTAACTAAAGTGTTAATAAATAAGACTCTAGTTAACTAAAATGATTTGCATGTAAATACTTTAGTTAAATTAAAAGGAGACACTTTAGTTAAAAGAAAACACTTAGATTACGAGACTTAAGTTAGCTATCTAACTAAATGATTTAGATTACGACACTTAAGTTAGCTATCTAACTAAATGATTTATCCTCTAGTTAATGTTTGAGTTCCATATAAATATGGTCAATAAAGAGACACACCCTTGTTGAGTCATTAAACTCATTATAGTGATCTAGTTTTACTAGAATCCAAGTATAAAGGGAAAATCGGTGTGAATGGTTTTCTTAGTAGTGCAAAAAGTGCAAATTGGTGTGCAAGATTTTCTCTTCAGTGTTGAAAGGGAGAACAATTGATAGGACATATTTCACTAGAGAAAATAGTGTGAATTGACTTGTATGATCGACATATTGTTGAGAAATTCCTTCCATCTCTATTCTCTCTCACTCTGTCATAACACCTGGGGTGTTGATTCTCTCCTATCTTGCACCTTGGGTGCCGAAATAAATACCCTATTGTAAAACACATTCTCTATTATATATTGGTATTATACTTTGGAGATTTGTTGGGGGTTTTCTCCCACATTGTTTTTAGGGTTTTACCCAGTGTATATACTGTGTTATGTTTAATTTCTTATGTATATGAATGTTCAAATTGTTTAAAGCACTCAGTAATTCCACATTTAAATATTAAAGATCAAAGATCAAGAAAAAATTTAGCATGGTATTACAGATCAGGACGTGAAGGAGATAAGTTTTGGAAAGAAATATTTATCCTACGTAGATCATTAGAAGTTGAGCACAATAATTGAATGTCAATGACTTCAATCTCCATGAGACCGGATGAACGACTTGAAGGAACCTTGAATTTCAACAATTGGAAGGATAGGATCGTGAACATCCTAGAAGCGCATGACTAATATGGCTATGTATCCACTATTGTGGAAGAGCCTCCATCAAATGTAGGGTGCATGCTTTCAATAAGAACTAAGCTATGATTATTCTATGATACAATGAAAAACAACTTGATGCCGATGATTATTCCATTGAAGACCGCAAAGGAATGCTTCAATACTTTTACAAACCTCTATGGAAAGAAGGCTCCAAATCATAAGAGGTCATTGAAGAACAAGATTTGGAATTTGAATATGGAGAAGGATGAGATAGTGGCCTCTTTCTTCACAAATATATCTCATGTAAGAGATCAACTCAAAAGCATTGGATTAGTGGTGAATGAGGATGATCTCATTCAGAGTATTGTCGATTGTCTTTGAACTTCATGGGAGACATTCATAGCCACCATAAATGGTCAAGATGAACAACCTACTTCGATAGATTTTGGCATCATTTCCTCCAAGACGAAGGGAGAAACCAAAGCAAGTCTAATTCTTCCAAAGAAGAAAATATTTCTCTTGCAGAAAGTATGAAGTGAGGAAAGGAATATTTCTCTCGGAACACAATGAAAAATTTGATAAGTTGAAGACTAAGTTCTACAACTACAATAAGAAGGGCCACTATGCAAGAAAGTGTTGAGCAAATCCAAGAGGAAAGTTAAAACACATACTTCATGCTTCTATTGCTACATAAGATGAACCTACAAAAGAAAACTCTTCAAATGATAAGGAGACAAGGAATGCAGAAGATGATGACCATCGAAAGGATTTTTTTGTTTAGTACACGAATGGTTTCTACATGAGGAAATTATCAAGATCCAGGTTGTAGTGAGCTTTTATCAAAAGAGAAAAGAAAAGGGAAAAGGACTCTAGTAATCTCCATAAGGATGTATAGATCAAGAGATATCCCACACAAAACAATATGACCAAAGCAATGTTTCTAACCATTTGACTGAATTCGGTTTGTAGGAAAATGTTATGACCAACAAAGAATAATGACAAATATGAAGTCAATCTGGTTACAAATCTAGTATTCGACTGAAAGCATATTCCGAAAGATTCTAGGAGAAGATAGGAATAAAATCCCTCATGATATTCTAGAAGACTCTAGAAAACATTTTTGATTGGTGAAGAACATCTGAGGATTTTCTATTTTCCTTCATGCATCAAAATAGAAGAGGATAATGATGGAGGATTTAGATTCTGATTATCGCCATTCAGATGTTAAGAGGGAGAAGGTATAAGAGTCCTCAAATTCACTAGATCCTGAATAACTAGTAGAACCTATTGAAACATTACTTGATGGATCTAACACTAAAAGAGAAGATCTGCATGGTTCTGAATGGAGAAACATTAGGCTCATTAAGAGAGCAAAAGAAACTAGAAATATACTTGGGGTATGTTGCATTGATGAGTCACATTATTAATTCAGAAACTTACACCTATGAAGAAGCTACTAAGAAGCAAGTATGAAAAATGTCATGATAATATTTTGTGAAGAATGATGTTTGGGAAGTTGGTCCTAAACCTTAGGGGAAGTCCATAGTAACTTTACTAGATGGATATAAATACCATCGTTCTCAATGGTGATTTTGAGGAAGAGGTTTACATATAACAACCAGAGGGGTTTGTAGTGCATGGGAAGGAGTCCCATGTATGCAAATTGAATAAAACCTTGTAAGGGCTTAAGAAATCCCTGTAGGATTGCTATTTCAGTTTGACAACTATATTCAAAGATTGCTCTTCTCTAAGAGTTAATTTGTTCCAAACCTATACTCTAAGACTATCAAGAACCAAGCTATGATATTGGTTCTCTATGTTGATTTTTTGTTCCTTATTGGAGAGAAGCAACAAATAGTTGGGTGCAAGAGGTATCTCACTTATGAGTTTGAAGACTTGATTCTTATGCACTATTTTCTTGGTCTTGAAGTTTGGTAAAGGAAAGATAATATTTTCCTTTGCAAAGAAAGCACACAATTGATCTGTTGCAGAGGTTTGGCATGATGAATTGCAAATCCATGACCACACCATAGGTTTATAGTTTGAGGAAACTACATGAGTCAGATTCTGGATCGGATCTAGTGGATTCTAACCGGTATAGTTAGCTCATTAGTACCTTAATTTACTTGATACGTAGTAGACCTATTATATGTTATTCTATGAGTTAGATTTGTTTACATTAAGTTATTACTGAGAGGGGGGTGAATCAATGATTGTACATATATGTGGAATTTTAACTTATGAATATTTTCACAGATTTAAAACTTTCCAATATTCATGATAATAATCAAAACAATGCACAAATAATTGAGAACAAATGTATATATATAAATATTTATGTGTAATTACTTCATTGGTAGTTTACAATCTCCAAACATGAGCACCCACTCATTTCAAGTGTTAACCTAATCCCACATACAATCTGTAGGCTGCTAGAACTAACCTGCAGCAACTTCAATCTACGTAAGCACCAACTCATGATCTTCAAGAACCGACATGAACATATATTAGTCTGACTGCACGACCTGTGACTTGTGGCTTCAAGATTTGACCTATGGAAAACTGCACTCTCTGGTTGTGGAAGCACCAACTTCTGTCTTTTCTCTAACACCAACTAGAAGGAAGCTATGACCCCCTTATTTTCATCTGCACCAATAGAAAGGATGATGCCACACCTTGATTGTATTATCCAAAACTGACTGGAGATGCAACCCCATATTCCTTGCCCCATGTGACCTCCATGATATGAAATATGATTATATAGGAAAATTGCAAATAGATAAATACCTTACCTTCACAATCCACAATGGTTGTATCCTTTTGTTCTATGGTTGATCATTTTTGTATTAACATATAGTTTCCCAAAAAAACAATGTGCGGGATACCATGGACCAAAATCCAAATTCCCTTTTAGATATATGAAAATTCTCTTTACTGCATGTACATTCGTTTCTTTTGGAGAAGAGTGAAATATTAAAATCATCCCCACAGCCTGCATTATGTCAGGTGTTGAGGGTGTCACATATAACATACTTCCTATCATTTATTTGTAGAGTATTTGATATACTTCATTTTCTTGATCATTATTACTTAGTTTGCATCCAGTGATCATGGGTGTACACATTGGTTTACACTCCTCCATATTGAATATTATAAGCATCCCCTTTATGTACTTGGTTTGAGTGATGAATATGCCATCCTTGAGCTAGGATACTTGCAACCCTAAAAAGAAGGACAATTCTTCGAGAAGGGACATTTCAATCTCTTTTTGCATGTTCTCAGTAAAAATTTGACCAAGTCTATCATCATTGATTCCAAAGATTATGTCATCTACATATACCTCAATCATAGTAATGTCTTCACCTTCGAATTTTATGTACAAGTTACAGTCAACATGACCCCTCATGAAGCCTTGTTGTTGTATATATTTATCTAACCTTGAATACCTTGCTCTAGGAGTTTGTTTTAGTCCATACAATTCCTTTCTCAATCTTAGACAATAGCGAAAGATGTATTTGTTCGGTGTCACCAGTCAAGAGTATTTTTTGGGTTTCCATGCTAGTGTTCTTATCACCTATGATCATATATTCTGAGTGAGTGTTTTGAAAAAATCTGGAAGTATTTTTTGTATCCTTTTGGATTATTATCTCTTCTTGAGGCAAATTTTCCTTTTGTTCAATTATCCTTTCTTCGTTTTGTGTAGCTTCTGTAGTTTCTTTGGGAAAAGGTTTATCATCATATTCTGAATTGTTGTATTTCAATTCTTCATCTATTTTTATGTCTGGACTTTCAACTATATTATTTAATCCTAGATTATAACATATGTACACCTTTCTTTTTATTTTGTATTAGAGGAAAATACCTTTATCTGATATTGATTCAAATTTTCCAAGGTTGTCTTCATTTTGCTTTATATAGCATTTACTTCCAAAAATACGAAAATGCTCAACAGTGGTCGGTTTTCCTTTCCAGAGTTCATACGCTGTCATATTGTCACCTATTTTTATTTTTGCTTTGTTTAAAATGTGAACAACAATGTGAAATTCGTGTGTATAGAAGATATTAGAATGCTTGGAATCATTGAGTAGGGTTCTTGACATTTCTTACACAGCCATGCTTTTTTTCCTATCTTCCCCATTATGCTGTGGTATTCTAGTTGCTGAAAAAATGTCTCTTTATCCCATGTTGTTCATAATAGTCCTCAAAATAATTTGAGATGAATTCTCCACTGTTGTCTGATCTCATACATTTAATTTTTGAGATCTATTTCATTCCCAAGAAAAAAATTTAGAACTTTGAAGCACTCAAATGTTTCAGATTTTTTATTGAGTAAGAAGGCCCACGTCATACGGGTAAATCATCTATGAAGAGTGCAAAATAGTGTTCACATTTTAAGCCTTTTATTTTAGTGGGTCCGCATATATCTGTATGAACTAATTTCAACAGTATTGATGTGTAATTTTCCTTACCCTTGGAATTTACTCTTTTTTATTTTCCATGTTGAAAGTGTATGCAGACTAACTGTAAAGGATTTGTAATTTTGGGGATATCTTGTATTGCTTGTATCTTGATAATTATTTCAAGATTGTCAAAATTTATATGTCTCATTCTTCTGTTCCAGAGCCATCATTCATATACTTGTCCTAGGAAACACCTTTCTTCTTTTTCATCGAGTATGTAAACATTGTTTGGAGTTTGGTTGCGGTTGTCACCAAGCTGCCAATATATTTGTCTTTTATCCTGCATTTCTCGAAATAAAATGTGAGAGTGTGTCCTTGGTCGCACATTTGACTCACATTGAGAAGGTCATGTTTCATATTCTTAACCAACAAGACATTATCTTCTTTAGTTCTTTGGTTTCCAATAGCGACCATTCTTTTACCTATGATCTTGGTTGAGCCATTGTCTCCAAAGTAGACATTTCTTCCTCTTTCTTTTTTGAGGATCAAGAAATTTCCTTTGTCATATATTTGGATCACTCACTATTAATATACCATTCATATTTCTTGTTATGCTCATGTAGTGCTAGTCTGCATCCTTCATGACTTGATTGAACGAGTTTTTTGTACCAAACTTTCTTTGAGTGAAGATCGTTTTCTAGTGAGGATTTGTTTTCGCAATTTTGGGTCATTTGTCTCTAGTTTCCGCATTGTTGACACTCATGTTATGCACTTAAAGGGATGAAGGGATTTGAAAATTCTTGTGAATTTTCAGTATTTAACTTAGCGTCATTCATTCTATAGGACATTTTATGCTCTTTAGAATAGTTTCTCAAACATGCTCTACAATTTTTTTCTTTGTGACTAAATTTTCTACACAAAAACAGTTTCCTATAAAGAGAGTCTTATACCTTGTGCATTGATAGATTCTTGGTTGCACATGACTCATGTTCTGAAAGGAAGACATCCTTTTTTTTTAACTCTATTCCTCTTTAGGCATAAACCCATTGATTTCTATTACATAACTTCTGAAGTTTGTTCCTATATTTTCAGTTGGTCTTCTGAATTCCACAATTCTCTGCTGGACTTTTCCCAAGAATTCATTTTATCGTTTTCCTTGAGCAGTTATTCTTTTAGATGAAGGTATTATTCTATTTTTTCACACATTTGTTCCTTATGTGATAGTTGTTCCATTGTTTCTGTTAGGATTATAATTCTCCCTTGACCAAACTGTCTACTAGATTATTTTATCCTAACTTAGGAGTTTTATTTAATTCTTTGGGTCCACTTGGCCTAATGGGGCCACATGTACTAGTCACTAGAGTGTGGGTAACACTGATAGAGGCTAAATTCCACTGAATCCACTTGCATGCATCATTTTAGGTGCCTCCTAGGCCATTCCCTACATTTTAGGAGCCACTGGGAGTCCCAACACCACTTTCCTTAAGTCAGTTGAAGTTGGAACTAGTTAAGCTTAGTTGTTTTCCAATTACTTTTTGTTAGATCACAATCAGTTTAGTTAGCTCCAGTTATGCATGGATGTATGTGGATAAGTCACCTTTTCTCACCTACCAACACTTCAGTTAGACTGAGTTAATTGATTTGAACTGATTGCTTGACTATATTTGACATTGGAAGTTAACTACTTGGACTCTGATATTGATTGAGACATCTTTAGTTAGTTAGTAAGTCATAGTTAGTCACATCCACTTGGGATATTTGAATTCATTCCTCATGATTCTAATTCTTTTCCTATGTAACACTATTGTAACACCAGATTATGTAATGAAGACAATACTATAATTCTCTGAGCAATGCTTGTATGTTTCCTGTGAGATTTGATTTGTTCAGTTTGTATAATTCATTCCCATTCACTACATCAATAATTTGGAATCATTACTTGATGATCTAAATGATGCAACAATTCTAACATGGTATCAGAGCCATTTCAAGCACGCTTCATGTATGCCTGCTCTCCATTGAACACTAGAAGCAACTAGGTTTCCACAGAAGTCCTAGAAAGAGTGCCTTGCTTCCTTTGAATTTATTCAGAGTGGCGGTGTGAGCGTGAAGGACCTTGAGAAAGTGTTAATGTCAAGAGGGAAGGATTTATTCTAACATATTTCGAATATTTTTGGTTTTTCAACAGTGATCTTTTGCAGGTTCAACTTCATATGGATTCGATATTATCATTCCTCTTCTTCATCCACAAGATATTGAGAATGGAAGTTGAAGATGATTGCATCTCTAAAGAGATAAGGTATCAATGAGGTATCTATTGGACTTGGTAAAGAGTATTATGAATATAAGAATTATCGGCTAAATGGTGGTGATAGAGCTTTTGGAACAACATGTATGGCATTTTCTCCAAGCTTGTGCTACCTTATTGATTCTTCTGGTGACTCCTTCTCCTTCTGCTCCAAAAGTTTATGAGATCTATGATATCTCATATTCTCATATGGATGATCTAGGAGAAGAAATTCGAATATCTATTATTGAAGAAAAAATCTCCTTCTGTTCTATGCAAAAATTCTCTAGTGATTCTTCTATTTTAAATTATGTGCATAGTTTATCGGTGATTGCTCCAAGAAAGGGAGAGGAATTTGATTTCTATGTCTCTAATGATATTGCTGCTGTGTAGATAAGTAATTATTTGGATATTTTGGAAATAATATCAGATTATAGGAGTGATACATTCATTCTCATTGATCTATATCTTCCAACAAATTCCTACATGATTGCATGCACCAATACTCAGAATTTTGAAGAAGGAGAGAATTGTGCATCTACCATCTCGGTGGAGCACACCCTTGGATATGATATGAAGCTATTTGGATCTGATATTATCTTATTTGGATCTGATCTAATATCACTTGGTTCAAGCTTTCAGTTTCATGAGCTTCCAATGTTGCTTCTAGCTGGTCTCATATGTTTTGGTGTGAAAAATCAAGTACCAAAATTCTCCTTCGAAGTTGTTGCTGGTGATTTGATGTCAGTATTACTTTATGAGTTTGATGATATTATATTTTATGGATATCTGGATATTTGGAAATAATATCATATTTGAGGAGTGATCCATTAATCCTCATTAATCTTGAGCTTTCAGAAATTTCCTACATGATTGCATGCACTAATACTCAGGGTTTTGAAGAAGGAGAAAATTGTGCATCTACCATCACAGTGAATCACTTGGATTTATTACACATTATTGGATCTGATAAGAAATTATTTGGATCTGATATGATCTTATTTGGTTTAGGTTTTAAGTTTCAAGAGATTTTAGTAATGCTTGTAGCTGCTCTCATCAATTTTGGTGTGAAAAATCAAGTACCACAAGTCTTCTTCAAACTTGTTGCTGGGGATTTGATGTTAGTTTCCTCTTATGAGTTTGATGATATTATATTTTGTGTATCATTGGTTATTTATGAAGATATATCAGATTGTGGAGCTCAAGAATTATCTCTCCACGGTACTAAGGCTTCTCTACCTATCTATTTGATCACATGCTTATCTCCTCAAAGAACTGGTAAAGATGGAGACATTCTGCATTCGCCTAGACACTTGCTCCTAACACTTGGGGATGATTTTACCTCACATGGTTTGATGTTCAACTCTACAATTTATCAGTTGTTTGGGTGTTCCTCACATGGTTTGAATTCTCAAGTACCTTTTCTCTATTATCAGTTGATTTTAGTTGCTCTACATGGGTCTGGTTTTCATCCAGTAGTTGTCTATATTTTTAATTTAGTTGAGCATACACTTATTATTCCAAAGAGGAAGATTCCTCCAGAAATAATCATTCAGTTTGGATTCAGAGGTTCACATGCACAGATTCAGGATGTTGCTACACAGAAGAACCAAAATACTTCTTTGTTGTTGCATAGTGCTGCAAATTGTAGCAAAATACTTCATGCTTATCTTGAGGTGGGGGGTTTCCCATGAGGTTTTCCCCTATTTCCTTGGTTTATTAAGAATTTTTTTTATCTTTTAGATTGTACATGGGTGACTTTTGGCCTTGTTTCCAGGGCCCATGGTTGTCCATGTTAGGATTCAGAGGGGTTGTTAGGATTTATAATCCTCCCTTGAGAAAAATGTCTATTAGATTATCTTAGCCTAACTTAGAAGTTTTATTTAATTATTTGGGTCCACTAGTACCATTGGGTCCACTTGTCCTAATGGGGCCACATGTACCAGCTACTAGAGAGTGGATAACACCAATAGAGGATAAATTCCACTTACTGCACTTGCATGCATCAGTTTAGGCACCTCCTAGTCCATTCCCTACATTGTAGGAGCTACTAGGATTCCCAGCACCAACCTTCTTTAGTCAGTTGGAGTTGGAACTAGTTAAGCTTAGTTATTTTCCAGTTACTTTTAAGTTAGATCAAAATTAGTTCAGTTACCACCAGTTATGCATGGTTGCATGTGGATAAGGTGCCTTTCTCACCTACCACTTCAGCTAGACTGAGTTAACTGATTTGAACTAATTTCTTGACTAGATTTGAGATTGGGAGTTAACTACTTCAATTTTGATATTGATTGAGACATATTTAGTTATCTAGTTAATTAGAGTTAGTCACATCCAGTTGGGAGATTTGAATTCATTCCTCATGATTCAAATTCTTTTCCTATGTAACACTATTGTAACACTAGATTATGTAATGAAGATAATAATGTAATTCTCTTAGCAATACTTGTATTTTTCTAGTCATATTTGATTTGTTCAATTTGTATAATTCATTCCTATTCACAGCATCAATAATTTGGACAAATTACTTGATGATTTAAATCGAACAACAATTCTAACCGTTTCTAATTTTAACTTCCTTGTTTCTTCATCTTGTTCTCTATGCTCTGTAAGTTGCTCTTTCAAATCCTTGTTTTTATTCCTATATTTTTATAACTCTTCCAAAGCATTGATCATTTCTTCTTCAAAATACACTTCTACAAATTCTTCATCATCTAGTGCACCCTTCATGACTTTAGGAAGCATTTCTAGTTTCGTCATTTGTGCGTTGGATCTGTCTTTCATATGTTAGTCTATTTACTGAAGACACCCACTCTGATACCAATTGTTGGTATTATGATATTACTAAGAGGGGGGTTAATAAGTAATTGCGCATACATGTGTAATTTTAACTTATGCATATTTTCACATATTTAAAAATTTCCAGCATTCACAATAATAATCAGAATAACGCACAAATACTTAAGAAGAAATGTTTATCTATAAATATATATGAGTAAATTACATCACTGGTAGTTTACGGTATCCAAACATGAGCACCCACTCATTTCGGGTGTTAAATAGATCCCAAGTACAATCAGTGGGATGCTGGCACTGACCTACAGCAACTTTAATCTACGTAAGAACCAACTCAAAATCTTCAGGATCCGACCTGAATAGATATCAATGTGACTACGAAACCTGTGACTTGTAGCTTCAAGCTTTGACATATGGAAAACTACACTCTTCAATTGTGGAAGCACCAACTTCCCTTTGTTCTCCAGCATCGACTGGAAGGAGGCTATGACCCCCTATTTCTTATTTGCACCAATAGAAAGGATGCTGCCACAACCTGATTGTATTCTA
The DNA here is from genome assembly GCA_001517045.1 of Pseudotsuga menziesii. Lineage (NCBI taxonomy): Eukaryota > Viridiplantae > Streptophyta > Pinopsida > Pinales > Pinaceae > Pseudotsuga > Pseudotsuga menziesii. Next base: position 6,461 of record LPNX010206308.1, on the reverse strand, counting down.
CACCACCGACTAGAAGAAGGTTGTAACCCCTTTATCCTTACCCCATCTGACCTCCTTGATATCAAATATGATTGTATAGAAAAATTACAAATAGATAATACCTTTGCTTCACAATATGCAACTGTTGTATCCTTTTGATATGTGTCTAAGTATCTATGTATTAACAAACAGTTTCCCAAAAACATGATGTGCAAGAATATCTACATTTTGCGTTTGAATAGAGTTTCCAACTCAATCACCTTTGTTGTTTTGCAACCTTCGTTTTCTACTGAGCACGAATTTCACACATCCAAGATACGGGTATCCTTTTCTACTAGCGCACTTATTTTTTGTTCATTACTAATTGTATTGCACACTACATATTTTCTTTATAAATATAATCTCTGCGATCAATGAGACATTGATACCCCCAAATAAATTTTGAATCTTGTTAAGGAGTTATCTCAGATCTTCATTTCTATAAGCCGACTTCACCTCATCCATCTCTTGCTTTTTTATAATCTTCTTAACTTAAGATATGTTTCCACTTGGTGAAGCTCCTTAACTTCGGATAACGCCTCACTGGATTGTATCTTTAACAAATTAGGATTTGCATCAGCATGCCTCTTTCTACAATTCAACTTTGTGTCGTGTATGACGCACATATGCAAACATCCTTGTGGGATTCTTGTATGTGTTGGTGTATTTGCAACTTCGAAATATATTATGTTGTATATAATCATTGTATGTTGTTGTACCCTTATTAGGGATGTGTGTTACCCTTTTAAGGGATGTCTAAATTGTGTCTAGACCTTGAGGAACAACCTCTGTTGTAAGCCGAGGCAATAGTCCCCAGTGTAACATCATGTAATATGTACTTGTAGTCTCTCTAGGAGAATTGGGCCCCATGTGATATGACATGTAGGATTGAATGTTATATTTGGTCAGTGAGCTGAAAGGGTAAAAATAGGGAGGCACTCTCCCTCATTTATACACACCCAACACACTCTCAAGTGCGCATGAGAGAGAGAGTCATCCAGAGGAGGAGAGATAGATAGTTGTTGAATACTTCTTATTACTGCTTTTAATAATCTTACTATTTTGAAGAAGTTTGCGGGGTTATCTCCTTTCTGGTTTCCCCAATGAAAATATTTGTGGCTTGTGTATCTTTTATGTCTTATGCATCCTTTTGTACTTGTTATTCTTTCAGATAAAGATCCTAGATAATCTAATCAGATCTTAAGAAAAAAGAACATGGTATCAGAGCCTCTCTGATAGAAGGCATTGTGCAACTATGGGAACTAGGGATTCCTAGTTGAAGGTGTTCTCTCCAGAGATCATCATCACCTGTTAGGGTTTCTCTAACAAACCCTAGGTCATCCTACTCCAGAACCTGGTGGGACACCTCAAATCGGTAAGATCCAAATCTTTACTATTTACTTTTGAGGTTCTCATTTTGAAAATATGACTCACCATGCTCAGCTCGAGGACAAGCTTGGAGGGGTTGATAACTTTCAAGTATGGAAGTACAAGATCTCCCTGATCCTTAAAGAAAATCACTTGGATCGGTTATCTCTGGAGATGTTCGAGAACCAAAGGGAGATGAGGCAAAGGCTTCTCATAAGAGAAGCTTGGCTAAGGATAAGAGAATCATTGCATATTCTATCAAGGATCGCCTCATCCCCCATGTGTCTGCATTCAAGACATCGAAGGAAGTATATGATGCTTTGACCAAAATGTTCGAAGGAAAGAAAATCAATCAGAAGATGAATTTGAGGAACCAGATGAAGAATGTGAAGATACAAAACTCTGAGACTATAGAGGCTTACTTCATAAGGGTTTCTCAAATCAAAGAACAACTTGAAGCATTCGAATAAAATGTCAAAGAAGGAAAAATTGTAATGACTACCCTGAATGGTCTCCCTAGATCATGGGACTCATTCATTCAATGGACTTGTGCAAGAAGGAAGTTGATCTCTTCTAGCAGACTTCGAGAAGAATGTGCACAAGAAGAAGCTATAATTGTGACAAGAGAAGAAAAGATGGGAGAATCTCACAATCAAGCTCTTGGAGTATACACCAGGAAGAAATTCAAGAAGAAGGATAAGAAGGAGAACTTTAATCACAACAAGAAGAAAGAAAAGAAACCAAAGAATACCAAAAGAGGTATTTCAAATGTTCGATGCTATACTTGTGATGAAAAGGGACACTTGGAAAGATATTGTCCCATACATAAAAAGAGACACCATGCTCATATTGTCAAAGATGATGAACAACAAAAAAAATATTCAAATGGGAGAAGGATGATTCAGATGAACAGTATGTGCTAATATTAACACTTACTGGCACTATCACACACAGAAGCAATGATTGGTTCATGGATAGTGGAGCTTCCAAACACATGACGGGATACAAGGAATCATTTTTCAATATGTATAAAGATGAGTCACCTCACAAGGTGAAACTTTGGGATGATTATAAATACCCCATAAAAGGTGGTGGCGAAGCTTCATACAAGCTTGACTCCAGGAAATCCTTAGAGATGAAGGATGTGTTATATGTTCCAGGATTGAAGAAGAATATTCTTTTCATATATGCATTAGATGCAAAATGAATTAGGTTTGCATTTGTTGATGGACAAGTTCTGATGTGGCCATTATGAAAGACAATATAGGATGCAATAGTGATTGGAGAAGAAGACAGAGGCTTGTACAAGTTGAACGGACAACCTGAATTACAAGCATTGGTTCATGAGTCAATTGAACCAAATGAGATGTGACATAGAATGCTTGTACATGTGCACTACATATAAATACCAATGGAAAGCAAAGAAGTTTTAGGATTTCCAGATATCTAGGCAAAGCATGAGGGCATTTGCAAAGGATGTCTAAAAGGAAAGAATGCAAAGAAGACATTTCCCAGCAGTGAGATTAAGGCTAAAGGAATATTGGAGATAGTACACTCGAATGTATTAGGACCCATGTCTTCTAGCTCATTAAGAAGGTATGTAATTTGTTTCCTTTATAGATGATTTCTCATGTAATACTTGGATATATTTCTTGAAAAAGAAAAGTGAAGTTTTCAGTAAGTTCAAGGAATATAAATCCTTGGTCGAGAACCAGGCATATAGGAAGATGAATATTCTACGGTCATATAATGACAGTGAGTTCACTACGGAAGAATTCAAGGGACTCTGCAGAGAACCTGGGATTAAGAGGGAACTGGGCACTCCATACAATCCTTAGCAAAATTGGGTTACGGAATGAAAGAACCAAACCATAATGGGAGTAGCAAAAGCAATGTTGATTGAGGAGGATCTTCCTATGCACCTTTGGGCAGAGGCAACAAGAATAGTTGTGTATGTACAAAATTGTACTCCTCATAGAGTACTTGACAACAAGATTCCTGAAGATGCTTTCTCAGGAGTGAAAACCGAAGTCAGCCATATGAGAATATTTGGTTTCCCGGAGTACATACATGTCCCAAAGGAGAAAAGGACCAAGTTCGATCCTTCTGGGAGGAAGGGTGTATTCATAGGATACATTGATACATCAAAGGCCTACCGAATATACTTCCTAGGAATCAAGAAGATCGAAATTATTAGAGATGTAACCTTTGATGAAGACTCGACATACATTATATCTAGGAGGACTCTTATCCAGGAAGTCGAGGAACCCAAAGAGATGAGAGTCCAAGACATGGAAATTGGAGAAGCAATTCCAAAATACCCGGAAGATCATGACATGAAAAAATCACAAGAGTTAGTACAGACATTCCTTGAGATGGACTCGCACAATAGGAAACCAACATGGGAACGAGAGCTCTTACGAGAAGCTGAAAGGTATTGCGCTCTAGAAGGAATGCATAGAGATAGAAAGAGGGCACATCCATACAATAGCTATGTGGCCCTATTGTGTGACATCATTGACAAAGACCCTTCCACCTATGAAGAGGCTACAGAAAGGAAATAATGGAAGGATGCGATGATAGAGGAATATCAGTCGATCATGAATAATGATGTCTGGGAGGTTGTTCCAAGGCCGGAGAATAAGTTTGTTGTGAATTAAAAGTGGATATACAAGATTAATCATGTTGCAGATGGTAGAATCAAGAAATGCAAGGCAAGATTCGTATCACGAGCATTCTCACATAAATAAGGCATAGACTATGAAGAGACATTTGTACCCATGGTGAGGCACACTTCCATAAGGACGATATTTGTTTTGGAAAAAGTTATGAAATGGAAAGTACATTAGATGGATGACAAGACAAATTTCTTGAATGGTGTAGTCGAAAAGGAAGTGTACATGGAACAACCACTAGTATTTGAGACACATGATAGGAAGACCCATGTGTGCAAATTGAAGAAGGCCTTGTATGGCTTGAAACAAGCACCAAGGACATGGTACGACAGGATGGATAACGTCCTGATGAGCTTGGGATTCACCAAGAGTAAATCAGATTCCAACCACTACTTCAAGGTGGAAGACATAATACCAGTGATACTCCTTCTATATGTCGATGATTTGTTTCTAACAGGCGATGATGAACTCATTACAGATGCAAGGAGGAGATTTCCTTCAGAGTTCAAGATGAAATACCTAGGTATGATGCACTAATTCTTAGGAATGGAGGTATGGAAAAGTGAAGATGGAATATTCCTTGGGAAAGGGAAGTATCTAGTGGAGATTCTGAAGAGATTCGAGATGTTGGACTGTAAGACCATGGCCACACCTATGGCATCTAACTTGAAGCTTCCAAGTGATGCTTCATCTGAGAAGGTCGATGCCACGATGTATTGTCAGATGATTGGCTCATTGAGGTATCTGATGAATACAAAACCATACATATGCTTTGTGGTGAACACCCTGAGACAGTTCTTGATGGATTCGAGACAGGTTCTTCTGATAGCGGTAAAGCATGTTCTGAGGTACCTAAAAGGTACAGTGGATTATGGGATCAAATATGATGTGAATGAGAAGATCAACCTACATGGTTATGTTAATTTAGACTGGGCAATTAGCTCCATTGATAGGAAGAACACCTCAGGTTGTTGCTTTAGTTTAGGATTTGGCATGATCTCTTGGTTCAACAAGAAGTAATCATGTGTGGCACTGAGTATAGATAAGGTAGAGTATGTTGTCACTTTCTCAACTAGTTGAGAGGCAATGTGGATGCCAAACCTACTATCTAAGTTATTTAATCTCCAGTCATATGTGACTTTCATCTTTCACAAAAATCAGAGTTGCGTGAAGCTGATGAAAAACCCAGTGTTCCATGAAAAGTCAAAGCACATCGAGATCAAGTTCCACTATATCAGGGATATGGTGAGAGAGGAGTGGTGAAGCTCTAGTACATGGAAACAGAGGATCATATAACCAATATATTGACCAATCCTCTTGCGAGAGTGAAGTTCCTGTACTTAAGAGTAATATTTGGTGTGATCCAAATCGAGCTCCCTCGAAATACTGATCCCTGGTGTGATACACAGGTTACTTAGACGTAATATGTCCTGGAGGTTATCTAAATGAAAAATATCTTGGACGCAGGTTGTTCAGATGTAGTTCCTTGAGGTTAACTAGAAGAACGTAAAAAGGTCCTGGTGTAGCAGGTTTTTGGGTCGTAATTATTCCTACCATATATATGAGATATATGAAGTTCTGTTGGCCTGATTTTATGAATCAGAGTCAATAAGGAGGTTTTGTCCACACAATCAGCTTAAAGCAGCGTCCGGTATGTTTGGTTTAACAAAACCTCGCAGGTTGTGGTCCTGCTACCAGCTAGTTTGTCTCTTAAGGAGAACTTAAAACCAGCGAAATCTAACCTATTCTAATATCTATCTTACCTATATACCTAAAAAGTCCTAAGTTTCCTTTCTTAAGGAAAGACTTCAGTTTTTGAGAAGTTTTCTAAATATGAAAACTTACTTATAATATGCAAAATGATTTAACAGTGTTAAATCAAAATAAAATGAAAATTTTAAACTAATTAATCTAACTATCCTACTTAATCCTATTTCATCCTATCTCAGCTGAGAGCAATTTGAAACTATATTAATTATTAATCAATAACAGAAAACTGAAATATGATCTAAACAGACATATTTAAATCATGATAAAAGTTACTCTGCTATGTAATAATAGAAATGAAATTTACCCTATAAACACATAGTCAACTTCAACTTCCAAAATTGATTAATAATTAAATATCAAGATAGTCATTTGAATTTGAAATAATGTTTATTTAAAATTCACTGTTAACATACAAATGAAATTTTAAATAAACAGAAAAGTATGTCATTAAAACTGATGTTTATAGTGAACACACTAATAAACAAAACCATAATGAAATTTTATTCAATAACTAACTTGAGATGATAAAATGTGAAAAATATCTAAACATCAATGTGTCACAGCACACAGAGTTCATATATAAACATAAGATAACAAACAGAAATATAGGTAAATATATAATCCAAAAAA
>LPNX010206307.1:222115-237571 GCA_001517045.1 Pseudotsuga menziesii | reverse complement strand
AAACATTTTTATTTATTTATTAATAAAGAAAATAACACTTGGAGAACTCAACTACATGAGGGGACACCAACCATGGCACCAAAGAACATGTGTAAGCAAACTAGAGTGATTGATACCAATCAAATCCAATCCAAAGCTCAACAACCAGACAAGATCCTAAATCATAGGGATTTAGGGATTTGATTAGAGATTTGATTGAGATGGCATAAGACCTAGGCAAAGCTATTTATATGAGTGCACTGGAATAGCACAAGACGCCATGTTGTGCATGGGAAAAATGATTGTTGAGTGTTTTTCTATTTTTATAAGTCCATCGTGAGAACTTGTTACGGACTCGAGATTGAGTGCCACGAAGAAGTGTCTTGCTGTTCTGGTGCATGGTTGGTGATCCAGCTGGGGGGTGGAGTGGAGCAAACTGTTGAGTTGTTGCCTCCTATGGTTGGGAGGAGTTGATTATCCAAGTGTGTTTTTCCTTGGATTTTCTTAAGTAAATCTGATTTGTCTTTTCTACACCTAGATCTGTAAATCTGCAATCTTGTGAAAATTATGATTGATATGGTCAGGAAATCAATTGTTGGGAAATTAATTGTTAATTAGAGATTATTTACTTAGGATGATTCTTATTTTTGAAATGCAGTAAATATTGTGAATAATTCATTGCTGAGTTAAAATGAAACGACACTTCTAGTTTCACGGTAGGCTCTGTTAGCTTTAGCTTTCACGGTAGAGCTAGGCTTATTGATAACCTGCTACGAAATTTTTGGTCTTGCAAATCAGCAACATCAATTTTATTTTTCTCCTGGTTTGGCAATTAAATGGCGTCAGCAATCCCTTTCGGCCCTCTCTTTTTGGATTTCCTCTTGCCTGCAGTTTATTATTATTATTTTTTAATTGTTTCAGATCTGTAAGTGGATCTATGTTTGACAGCGATTTGTCTTATACTTCGGTGACTGTGTTTTACCTACGAATTCATTTGGATATATTTGTGAAACCTCTAGTTGCAAGAGTGGAGGCCGATCTCTGCAAGACGCTGACTGCATTGTATCTGGCAGATTTAAACCAATGTTTGCATTTTATATGGGTTTTGACTTCCTTTGTCTGCATACTATTTTTTTTTCTAAAATTTGCTCTTACACAAGCCCTGAAATTGCCAATCTAAACTAACAGAACTCATACCCGAAATAAGTCTACCAGAAATCGATTTGGGTTGAAGTCAAATTGATACAGAGAAGCAATCTCACACAGTTCAGAATTGCGCTATTGTTTTTTCATTTGAAAGGCTTTGTACATGATTTCTACAACCTAAGAAATCCTTCAACCTCCCCATCCTCTTATCTAGTATGTTTACACTTTCTCTTGGCAGTCCTTTTCATGCCAGGAGGTTTTACAGTTTTCGGCAAAATATTGGGCATTCCTTTTTTTAGAGTATGATCTGTGCACTTAGTCCCTTATTGACTTCTGCATGCTCCCGTGTCGGATGAAAGTGCTAGAGCCTTGGTGGTTATAAACAAGCCTTGAGAAAGGTGTTGAGCCATGATTTCGTTTTATTTTTCTTGGCGTTAATTGTTTTGGTAAAACTTGAAGATATAGCTATTGATTGGACTTTATGCTGAAATGTTTTTAATTTACATTTACACAATTGCATGGCCACATGGATAGTTAGTTAAGGGAATAATTTTGCTTTTCATTCGAACTTAAAAGAATAGTTTTAGAGCTCTATAGTGGCTGATATCGAATCCGAACTAGGGTAATGTGTCCGGATTCATGCTGAAATCGGATACTGGTTCTGAGTAAATCCAATCACAGAACGATATCAATCTCCGATTTACAGGCTAAATCCAAGCGAGCCAGCCAAGCGATGTTTTTAATGAAGTGTTGTGCTCTTTCTTTCTTTTTTGTGTGTGTGGTTATCAATATAGAGAAATAAATGATTATATACCGAGTTCATCGGAAGTTAGAAACCTTTTTCTTTTGGAGTTTTTATAAAATGTATATTGGACATATTTGGTATATGAAGTGAATGTATTTATGAAATGCATGGTATATACTGTTCATTAATATTTTAGATATATTGTGTAATCAATATAAGTTGTGGTTCTAAATGGAAAGTAATATATGTCATATATTATTTGCAAATAGAAGAACAAAAGATGAATGTGATGGAATTTTCTCATTGAATTTTGCATTGGGAATATATATATTAGAATAATTAGTAGTAAATAATGAAAATAGAAAAGTCTTGAATATTGTAGAATTGAAGCTTATATGGTTACATTTTATATATTCATGGGTTTTATATATATAGGAAGAGAAATTTATGTGTTATATATGTTAAAGACTTGTTTATGATTATTAGTAAAAAGTATCATTTTATGGGGTTGTTACAATTATATAAGTTAAAATATATGATAAAATGTGGTTATAACTTGTTACATTATAATGTAGAAAGTTTGGAATAATTACATTTTACATGATTTATGCATTTCTTTAGGATGGTGATATATATTTTCCATGCAACGAATTGTATTGATTTTGTTACAATGCATATATATACTTTTAGTGCATTTGTTTTTATGAAATTGAGTAAAAAAGAAATGTGTTAGATACTAAGCTTTTCATTCAACACGTATCCTAGTGTGGGATTTGTATATTATTATTATTATCAGTTTAGATGATGATGATTATGCTTTTTTTTTTACGGGTATGATCTTTGGGTATGTTACAGAGATTCTATTCAATAACCCCTCATCCACATTGTTGTATAAGAAACAGGATTTGTCCAAATTAATCCTCATACCTGAAGCATCACAAAAAGCAACCCATTCCTCAAAAGTTCCAATGCCAAAAAGAATCACATCGTCGACAAATAGCAAGCGGGTAAAGGAGAGATGGGAAGAAATACTAATGCCTTTGATCTTCCCATTGTTCCGAGCATCCCTTATTAAGAGACTGGGCCCTTCTATGACTAGAATAAACAATAGGGGAGACAATGGGCAACCCTGTCCAATACCCCTAGTAGCTGAGAAGAAGCGGGAGGGGCTTCCATTTACAAGCAAAGCAAAATTTGTAGAAGATAAACAGCCCATGATCTAGTTGACTCCAATCAGAGGGACACCAATTTGCGGAAGGATCAATCTTATATAGGACCAGTTCACCCTGTCAAAAGCTTTTGACAGATCTAGCTTGAGAATAATAGCACACTTATTTCTGGTCTTGACAGTGTGTAGTAACTCTTGAGTTATGGCAATAGGCTCAGCAATTTGTCTATTTTTCAAGAAGCCAAATTGTTGTGGGGAGATGAACTTGTCAAGAAAGGGCTTCAAGCTAAGGGAAGCAATTTTGGAGATCAGTTTATAAACAAGGTTACAGAGAGAAATGGGTCTAAAGTTCGCAAAGGTAAGGGGTTTCTCCTTTTTTGGGATAAGAGCAAGAAAGGTTGAATTTAGAGAGGGTAAGACTCTGCCCTCCAACCTGGATGATTCAACCATATCCAGAAGATCAATCCCAAGTAAGTCCAAGAACGCTAAGAAAAACTCCATTGGCCAACCATCAGGGCCCGATGATTTATCCTTTTTAAAAGACTTAGCTTGCTCAACTTCCTCCAGAGTGATCTGACTTGTGAAACTCATCAAGTCTTCATGTTGTTGTAAGAAGGAAGGGAATAGACGGATCACCTTTAACTGAGCTTCGATATTTGTCTGACCATCATCTTTGAAGATCTTCGAGAAAAACTTAACCCCCAAAGCTTTTAACTCTTTGTCCTCCTCTATCAAATTCCCCCTGTCATCATGAAGACCCCAGATAGCATTATGATTCTTACAATCTGAAGTAGCCGAGTGGAAAAATTTAGTGTTGGCATCCCCCAAAGATGCCCAGGTTAATCTGCTTTGTAACTTAGCAGAACGAAGCTCATGATCCATCAATTTCTTTAACTCCACTTTTAAGACCGAGAGTTTGAGGTTTTCACATGGACTGAGTAAACCAAACTTTGAGGACCCCAAGTGATTTTGAATTTCTTCTTCAAGATGCTGAATCTTGTCTTTCATTTCCAGAGTCTTCTCATAAGTCCATCTTCTAACCTTCTTTTTTAATAGGCGAAGCTTTAATGAGAGACCCTCCATGGCAGGCAAGTGAACTTCTTGTGCCAGTAGGGGCCATTCTTTTCTCACAAAATTGACAAAATTTACATCAGACAGGCAGGTATGATTAAACTTGAAAGGAGGATAGGAAGTGGCATGCTCTTCCATCCATTCTAGGAGGACAAGGTAGTGATCTAAGATCACAGAAGGTAAAGACCAGACTCTGTGTCTGGGGAGAATATCAGTAAGATTCGAGGATAGTAAAAACCGATCCGGTCTTTTGCTTAAGCCTTCCTCCCTAGACCACCCGTTGCGCCAAGTAGGCGCAGCACAAAGAGGTGCAACATCCACTAGATTAAAGGCCTCAAAGAGTTGGATGAAGTATGGCCCCAGAGGATCAATATGGGATTTTTTGCCCTAGACCTTCGAAGCATTCATAGTGAGGTTTAAATCCCATGCCAGAATAAGATTAGGAAGGGTAAGGAGACCAGCCCTCGCAGCCTCATCCCAAAGATTCACAATGCCGGTAAGGCCTATAACAATTAATTATGGAGAGAGATAATTGTGAGCCTCTGAAATGAACTTCAAGGAGAATTTCTGCCAAGGTCTGATAGGCTTTGCACCTGACTTTAAGGGGGTTCCAGCCTGAGAGAAGACCTCTCGAGAGGCCTTTAGAACTAACAGCACAAAATTCCCAGCTAGGACAGAGCTTAGAGAAAGCTAGCAAAGCCGGGTCCAAGTTGTTCATAGTTTCCTGGAAGAGGATGATATCCGACGCAACGAAGACAAAAAGACGGTGGAGACTCTTTTGTTTAGCCGAGCCTCTTAGGCCTTGAACATTCAGAGTGAGAATTTTCATCATGAAACAATGGCATCAGGAGACAATGCTCTAAGGGCCCGAGAGGAAGACACAGGCGAATGCCTCGCCGCGTTTTTTAACCTGGTAGAAAGAGGAGTATACGCAGAGGAGCCAGAGGTTAAGTTCGAAGCCATATGTGGGCCTTTTTTCTTTTTTTTGATGGTGACATTTTCAAAACGAATGGAGTCCAACTGAAGGAAAGAAGGTGAGAGAGGAGTTTTCGTAGAGAAGATCTCCAACGATTTTTGTAGAGAGGGATCAACAAAGGAGGGAGAGTGTATAGGGCTATGAGGGGAGGGAGAGCTGACCGGGGGTCCCGAGCCTACAAGAGGGGGAAAATCAGAATTTGAAAAAAGTGAGGACGATTCTGAAGAGGAAAGAGGGGAAACAACAAGAAAAGGTGGTGAAGAGGGTAGAGGGACATGATAATCCACAGTACAAACAGGGGTGGACTCTTGCAGCGGAGCTGCATTAGGGACCACAGGAGAGAGAGAGTGTGAAGCACCAAGCTCTAAAGAGTCCAAAAGTAGTAAATCTTGATCTGAAGCATCCTTAAAGAGAGAACAAGCATTTGAATAAATACCTTTATCCGGAGGAGTACGCTTTATGGAGGAAGGGCTGAGTGAAGATGTCCTCAAGCAGGAGGAGGGAGGTTGCCTCGCTGGTGACGAGAGAATGGGACTCGTGCAATCTGAACCCTTAAATAGAAGTAGACATTGTCTCCTTAAATGTCCCACATCTCTACATCGACTGCACCTGAAAGGTATGTTAAGATAATCCAACCGTTGAGAGAACAAGCGTTCTTGGCACAGTATCTCAACTTCCGTCGGGAGACCTTCAGAAATATCCATTTCCACCAGTATTTTTGCTGTTCGTTTGTCATAGGAAAGCAAGAAATCTTCTTCCACAGCTACAAAACGGTCGATGGTATTTGCGATGCCTTCCAGCAAGCTACGATTCCACAGAGGGAAAGGGAGAGAAGGCAGCAAAACCCATAAGTGTCTTTTCTTTATACACTCCCGTAAAGGATCAAAATGAGGATGCCATCGATTTAGAACCAAAGAGCCCTCCCCAATCGTCCAAAGTGAGTTCAACATTGTCGTGGCATGAACATCCTCCAAGAAAACAAAAACAATCCAGCCCCTGGTAAGCAGGCTGATGGTGGGTACATATGAAAGGATCGGCTTCCAATTTTCAATTGCCCAGGCAATCCAATCCTTCTTCCCCATTTTACAGTACTCCAGTCTGCCCACAAGAGCCCGAGAGCAGAGCGCTTCCACACGCTCCATGTAAATATCGCGACCCACAACATATCTGAGTTTACCCTCGAGCACTTTATGTGCTTTGGCTTTCTGCCTAATCCGGGAGCGCATATGGTCGTGTTGAGGGTCATCCACGCCAGGAAGGGTAACCCCATGATTGATGCCCGACATATGAGGGAGATAAGGACTATCCTCAAAAGACGCCAGAAGTCAAAGGCCCTGAGGGCAGGGTTAGATCAGGCCAAACCCTAGGGTTTGATAACCTGAAGAAGCGGAGGAGACAGCCTTTGGAAACCCAAGACAGAATGTACAACACCCAAGAAGATGGAAAGGAAGAAAAACCAAACGATACTGAGAGGAGCGAAGACAAGGAACTAGACAATACTGACTAAAGGACCGAGAACCTGGGAGAAACGGGTCAACCCACTGCTCAACAATGGGGGAAAAAGACGGGTTACAGGAGCCCTATGTCAATGGCACAGACCACATGATGTGTCCAGGAGGAGACAACGGACAAGTCAACCCCTGAAGTCACGGTGGCAGCTTAGTGTGACGGCCTAAAAAAAAACGACGTTGATATAAAATAACCCACCACCCTGGCGCAGGAGAATAAAGACACAGCCCAAAACTCAGCTCAACCCTGCGGAATCCAGCAAGAACCCAAGCAAAGTTTCCACTTTTTTATCACATTGGTTGGTACTAGTCCTCCGCACAGGAGGAGGGACTCTAGTGGCTGATTCCGACCAAAGTAGGGGAAGAGGAGCAGCAGTACCGACCTTGAGAACTGCTAGAAGCCAGAATAGAGGGGTTAAGGGGGGCACAAAACAAAATGCAAACACTAGACAACCAAGAGAAAGGGTAAATGGCTATGTAGCCAACCAATATAGCCAAGAAAATAGACCTCGCCACCCAGACAAAACCACCCAGCAAACCCAAAAGAAGCAGGAAAAAAGGAGACGAAGAGAACACCCATTCAAGCAGACACATAAAGGAGAGATTAGGGCTGGAAACAACCATGAATACGAAGGTGACCAAAGCCAAGGATAGCGTAAATAGCAGAGAAAACTAGACAAACTAGTATCTGAACCCTAAGCGCCATCTCCACGGACCTATCACAAATATTAGCGTGTACTCTTTCTAAGATAAATTGGAACTCTAGGCTACAAAGTTATGGCAATGTTAACCATGTGACTTTCATACCTTTACCTGAACTTTAAAAAAAAAGACCAACAAAATATATCATATCAGTAATGTGTTTTTTATTTATTTATAAATTTAATTATATTTAAAAACAAATATCAATGTGAATATCCTTAAGAGGAATCTCAACACCTTATATTAGATATATAAAACATATTTTTGGGCACATTTGGGCCATCATTATGTAGCCTCCAACAACAAAGATATCATAAATGACCATATTCCAACGTGGATTGAATGGCCCATTTTCACGCCCTAGAGGAGTCCGAAATGGCTTTCAAAAGTCTTGTTTTTTAGTTTTAAGCAATGGTAGGTTAATAAAATCTAAAACACGCCAATAATACTTACATGATTTTTTTTTCAGGAGAAAAAAGCCTGTCCTTGATATCCTATTAAGAATCAAAGGACATCTGAACTGCCTTCCCAATATATGGGTTACATACCTGTTGCTTGGTCAGAAGAAACCATACAATTGATGCATCAGAGAGAGAGGCATACACAACAAAGAAGCATAAGGGGATATGGGCATCTCCCACATACAATTCCCATCAGTAAATGCTGTCACTCATACCATATCTATCATGAATCAAAGATCATGTAACTGCAGTTTAAAAGAGTCTGCTCCAGACTAAACGAAAGAAAGGTGCTATAAGAATATGGAGTGTATGCTCTAGCACCGGGCTCAAAAGAGCTCAAAACAATCAAAAGAGGTCAAAAGACCATCAAAATATTTAGAGTAATTTCCTGAACCAGGAGCCAAAGAAAGAGCTTTTTTAGAAAGGCTATCTGCATGCTGATTGAATTCACGATAGATATGGCAGAAATTCAGTTCTAGAAAGCATGTGCAAAGATTTCTCGTGTCCCTACACCAGTGTAATGGTTCTAGTGGTGATAGGGATGCTGAACCACTTGCCCAGTTAATAATGACTGAAGAGTCACCATAAATACTGAGCTTGGGTATCCCCATCATTTGGGTTGTATGCAGTAGGGCCTAGAGCCCTATCAATTCCGCCTTGGTGTTAGTGCATGGACCTGCCCCTAATGCAAATTCGAGAGTATGGGTCTCGCTTAGTATCAGTACATATCCAACTCCATCGACACCATGAGCAGAAGCCCTATCGAAGTATCCACAAGGATAGTCAATAACAGGTCCAAGACCAATGGTCCTGGATTTTTTCCTTTTGATAGCAGGTGGACAATATGTCTGAGAGTAGTAAGAAATCTGATGGAGAATGTTGGTAATAGGTGCAAGATTTCCTTCGAATAAAGTAGTGTTTCTTACTTTCCATACAACCCACATGGCAAGAAAGGGGATATGGTAGAGGGTAGTATTATTTGAGAAATAGTTAGTCCACTTCTCCAGATATGAGCCAAGATCCTCTGACTAAAAGGTAATAGTCACATGATTTTGGTCCAAAATGTTATCTATGACAGTCTTCCATAAAATACAGTGAAAAAAGAGGTGTTGCACATTGTCAGTACCATTCTTGCATAACACACAAATGCCAGGCCCAATCCAACCCCTCTTCTGCAGGTTATCCCAAGTGAGCAGCTTGTTCATCAAGGCCAACTAGATAAAACAACAAATCTTTTTGGGGAGTACACCTTTCCAAATGATTTTATGGAGTCTGCAACCAGCCAAGGGTGAAAAGGAGCGAACAATGCTGTCATATACCAAATGTGTTGAGACAGATCCATCAAACTTGTTAAAATCCCAAATCATGGAATCTAACAGGGTGTTTAGCCGAATGCCCCCCATTTCCAGGTTTTTCATGAAAGAGTCCCAAATCGTTTTCCAATCCCCTCCAATACAAAGTTCCTCAGCCGAATACCAATATTTATGTCTACCTGGAAGGGAATTATGTGCCTATGATAGCGTAACAATATCCAGATCCTCAAGAAAATCGCGAAAATTAGCAGGGAAGGTGATCAATTCCGAAGTACCAATAATAGGATCTATGCCAATACATACACTATTTCCATTTCCGACCTGCCATGCAAGGTATCTACCAAGCCACGGGAGAATTAACAAGAAACCCCGCCATATAACTGAGACACCACGAGTATTGAAACACTTGCCACGGAGCCAAGACTCAACAAAATTCTTCTTCAGATATTTGCAAACAATAACTTCATGCCATAATCCATCACTCTGTAGGACCCACCATAGATTTTTAAGTCTGAGAGCAATGTTGAACCAGTGCAGATTCTTTATGCCCCAACCCCTATACTCTATCGGCCAGGAAAGACACTTCCAATCTGACAGAGGGTATCTGTGTTTGTTGCCCGAAGAGCCCCATAAGAAAGAGAATGTAAGACTCTTGAGTTTGTTTAAAACTGATACAGGGATGGGAGCAAGACCTAGCCAGTATACTGAAAGGCTTGACAGCACAGCTTGTACAAGAATCAAACACCCTCCAAGTGAAAGAAGTTTATGTGCCCAGTGAAAAATTATGCTTTCATATCTCCGAACCAGCTAATTCCAGTCACTAACTTTATACCCCAGAGGCTTGAGATAATACCCAAGGTACTTAAAACCCGAAGAGATAGGTTCCATTTTATAAGGCAGAGCCCGAGCAATATCCACTCCGATATCCACATCCACATTATTGTAAAGAAAACAAGATTTGTCCAAATTGATGTTCAACCCCGAGGCTTTACAAAAGGAACTCAATATAACCTCAAATGCCATCCAGTCAGATAAAGTGCCTGTACCAAGTAAGATTACATTATCTACGAAGAGGAGATGAGTAAGAGCAAGTGTGGATGAGATCTTGATACCTTTTATGAGGCCGTGGTCCCTAGCATCAGCAATTAGTAGGCTAAGACCCTCAATAACAAGTATGAAGAGCAAAGGCGACAAGGGACAACCCTGTCTGATGCCTCTTGAGGCAGTAAAGAACTTCGAGGGTGTACCATTAATGAGGACTGCAAAATTTTCTGAAGTAAGACATCCCATTATCCAATTTACAGCCAAAAGGGGCACCCCGATCTGAATAAGAATGAGACAGATATAGGACCAGTTAACACGGTCGAATGCGTTCACCAAGTCCAGTTTCAGAATGAGTGCACTTGTGTTTTTGGTCTTCACAGAATGGAGTGTCTCCTGTACAATACCAATAGGTGCAACAATCTGGCGATTTTTCAGAAACCCATATTGCTCAATGGATATATTGGAGTCCAAGAAAGGCTTTAACCTCACAGCAATAACCTTTGATATGAGTTTGTAAAGCAGATTGCACAGGGAGATAGGCCTAAAGTCTGCAAAGGTATTGGGTTTATCCTTTTTTGGGATCAATGCAAGGAAGGTGGAGTTCAGTGATGGAGGAATACAGCCTGAAATCCTAGCACCATCCACAGCAGACAATAGTTCATCACCCAATAAGTCAAAAAAATGCAAGTAGAATTCAACGAGCCATCCATCAGGTCCAGGGCTCATGTCTTTTTTGAATGAGTGTAAGGCACCTTCCACTTCTTTCAGAGTAACCGGTTGGGTGAGATAATGAGCGTCATCCTGAGAGACCATCTTGGGATAGAGTTGTACAACCTGAAGTTGTTCCAACAAACAGGATTGTTTGTCATCCTTGAAAATGCTAGCAAAGTGGCGAAGACCCATCTCCTTTAGTGCATCCACATCTACAATAGAGAGTCCATCATCATCCATGAGGGACCAGATGGAATTTTGATTCCTTCTTCCCGATGCAAGGGTATGGAAATACTTGGTATTCGAATCTCCATACAGAGCCCACTTAGTACGGCTTTTCAGCTGCCAGGTCAAGAGGAAGTGATCCAATATCTTCTTTTTTTCTGATCGAAGGTGGGTCATGGATCTTTGTTCCTCATGTGATAGTATACCAAAGTGGGAGCAAGAGAGGAGGGAGCATATGTCCTGATCCAGCCTTTGGGATTTACTTTCCATGGAAGAGCCTTTTTCCTTGATCCAGGATTTAGTATCCACCTTAAGGGTTCTGAGCTTATGTGTGAGGAGGTCCAGATCAGAAATCGAAGAAGATGGGGCCAGGCCATGCCATCTGTTGGTGACCCAAGAAGTGAAATCCGGATCCTTAAGCCAGGATCTATTAAATTTAAAAGGATAGTTACATGATCCCAAGGGCCGGTTCCACTCAAAACAAATAGGTAGTGGTCTGAGATGTCAGCAAGGTGTGTCCACATGTGGTGTACAGAAAGGTGAGGGATCAGAGCGGATGAAACCAGGAACCTGTCAAGTCTTTTGCTAATACCCTCCTCCCCAACCCGGCCATTCCTCCAAGTGGATCCAATACACGGGGGAGCAATATCAGAAAGACCCACCGAATCAAAAAGATGCTTGAAATGAGATGTAAGGGGGTCCAAAATTGCTTTTTTGCCCCAAGTTTCTGATGCATTCATGGTCAAGTTAAGGTCCCCTCCTAGGATAAGGTTAGGAGAGTTGAGAGGACCCCCCCCTGAGGACCCTATCCCAAAAAAACTCTCGGTCCTGATAAGGACCATAGCAGTTAAGAATATCTCACTGAGTATTCATACCACAAAAATCAGCTTTTACAAGGATGCCAACAACAGTTTCAAAGGCTAGACATTTGACCTTTTGAGGGTTCCAGGCTGTGAGCAGCCCCCCAGAAAGACCAGAAGCACTAATGGCACAGAACTCCCAATTGGGAAGGAGCTTAGAGAAGGCATGAAGAGCAGGGTAAGTACTACACATGGTCTCCTATAGGAGAATCATATCAGGCCGAATGGGAAGAAAAACTGTGTGGAGGGCACATTGTTTGGTCTTGCCTCCAAGACCTCTGACATTTAGGGAGAGGATCAACATTAAGGAACAGAGGGTGGGGGAGGAGATGCTCTAAGTCCTCGGGGAGAAAATCTTCTAGCAGCATCTTTGATGCGGACAGAGAGTGGAATGTAAGGGGGAGAGGCAGAGGATAGTTCCCCATTCAATCCCTTCTTTTCCTTTTTCTTCTTTCAGATAGTGACATTCTCAAATCGAATGGAGTTGAGGTGGAGAGTGGATGGGGAAGTGGGTGTAGTCGCAGAGAAAATCGACAATGACTTATGCAGTGAGGGGTCAAAGAAAGATGGGGAAAATAATGGGCTAAGTGGAGTATGGGGTAAGGGGGGGGGAAGTGGGGGTAGCAGGGAGAGGAGGAACGCCCGCGAGTGAAGTGAGTGGATGCACCTGAGGTTTGACGTTGATCAAAGAAGAAGGACAGAGGAGAGGTTCAGGTG
Source organism: Pseudotsuga menziesii (assembly GCA_001517045.1). Classification (NCBI taxonomy): domain Eukaryota; kingdom Viridiplantae; phylum Streptophyta; class Pinopsida; order Pinales; family Pinaceae; genus Pseudotsuga; species Pseudotsuga menziesii. Next base: position 224,945 of record LPNX010206307.1, on the reverse strand, counting down.
AGACCTCAAAGGAGATATCCGCAAAAGGGATAAAGGGTGTAGAGTGCTCTGCAGAGTCTCGTTCGAGAGAATTAGAGGACAGGGCTTGAGGATTCAAAGAGGCACATGAAGGTGAATGAAGTACAGGGTCTGAGGAGTCCGCAAAATAAGAACCAACAGGTGGGGCCTTTTGAGGGGTCTCCAGAGAGTCTGCAATAGGGGGGCATGACACAATAGGGGCCTTGGCCAAAATATCAATCTCCTGAAGCATAGAGTTAGTAGCATCACCAAAGAGGGAGATAGATTGAGTATACATACCTTTTGATGAATGCGCCCGAGGAGAGGATATGGTGTGTGTCACAGCCCTCGGAGAACCTTCAAGACTGGAACCAAAGGGGGTACACATGCGCAATGGGCAAGTTCGCCTGAGATGACCGGTCTCGCGGCAATAACTGCAACAGAAGGGGACATGAAGATAATCTAGTCTCTGCACCATGAGCCGTTCTTTACATAAAATCTCAACCTCAACAGGTAGCCCGAGAGTAACATCCAACTCCACCAAAACCTGAGCCACCCTTTTGTCATAAGCAAGATGAAAATCATCATCGACAGCCACGAACCGACCTATCGTGTTAGCAATACCCTCAAGGACGTTGGTATCCTAAAGTGGGAAAGGAAGGTGTGGTAGAAGTACCCACAGATGGCGTTTCGTCACCCTCTCCCTGAGTGGATCGAAGTGAGCGTGCCAGCGGCCCAGTACTAGCGATCCTGGCCCAATACGCCAAATCCGGTCCAGAATAAGGGTAGCATGCTCGGCATCAAGAAATACGAAGACTATCCAGCCATTGGATAGGAGGCTGATAGTAGGAATGTACTTCAGGATCGATTTCTAGAAATCGGACACCCAGTCCATCCAAGATTTTTTCCCCAGTCTACAATACTCTAGACGCCCAACCAGAGCGCGACAGCAAAGGGATGACACCCTATCCATATAAATGGCGTGCCCCAAAACGAAGCGAAACCTGCCATCATGTATCTTGATATTCTTTGCATGACGTTTATGTCGAGAACATGATGAGGCCCCAAAGTCAGCCATCAGCAAGTCAAACCCCAGTGCCCGAAAATAAGCCTAACCACAAAGGGAGCCGGATACATACACCCCACAAGCCAGAACCAGGGCTACCCAAACTGACCGGAGGTGGAACCCTAAGGTGGGAAACCCAAACCGATAATTTATATGGGAATAACGCCCACCGTCAGGTGACCCAAACAGAAACTTAAAGCACCACCACACGAATCAACGACAAAGAAACCAAAAACCCCCAACAAAGTGCCTGAGACCCAAATCCAAAACCAAAGTCGGGACAGTGACCACAGGGTACTGGGAAACGGCAACCCTAAAGCCGGTCAGAGGTGGAACCCTGATGATGGTATACCTCACCTAACAAAACAAGGGGTCAAAGTGCTAAATCACGGGCCGATACGAAACCCAACAGGTATTAGAGGAGCATGAACGAGAACCACCAAAAACCGTGACATAGTGGTGAGCAAGTGAGAAATGGCAAGTACTGTGAAAAAAGGAACAGAACCCCAACAGACCGTGAGAACACAAGACTAAGCAGAAGTCAACCCTGCACAATTGTCTGCAGCAGGGAAACAAAAGCAATGTCAACGTGAAAAACTAAAAACAAAAAATACATGAAAGGTGACAAACCCCGAAAAACAGAAAATCCCCATAATGCAGGTGGAAGCCTAAAACACCGAGGCGACCAGAAAATAACAAAATATAAATTCCCACTTTTTTGAATTGGTTGGTACTAGTCCCCCTTGTAAGGGGAGGGACTCTAATAAGTCACCTGCAGTGAGACAGAAGAAAACTAGAGAGGACCTAAAATAGCCCAAGTATCGATATCGTCGAGTAAGGCCAGATTCAACACGACAGACAGAGGGTCCGGTAAGAGAAGCGGATGGGGTGGTCAAGTCAGTCACTGGCACAAGGGTAGACAGAGGGTAGGTCGCCATATCAAAGCCCCCAGAGGAGCAGTGAAGCCAAGCGAGGAGGCGTCGCAAGATTTAGTGCTAATTTTTTTCAATTGTACTTACATGGTTGAAAAAAATAATAATCACAAAAATAAAATCAAAAGCATGCTTCACAAGCTAATACCTAGCAAGTTATACTTGTTATTAAAAATTATTATATATAATTAAGTTATTTCAATTGATATTAATGCAAATAGCATTCAACAAGTTATCATAAGTTATCTTTTTTTTTAAAGAGCCAACATATTTTGCTTTTTGAACTAATGAAACGTGATTATTATTATACAGCTAATAAAATATTTTTTTAATTATTAAAATTAATGCAAATACCATTCAACAAGAAGTTATCATAAGTTATCATTTTGTTTGCATGTTTTATGTTTCCAAGGAACCATTTTGCTTTTTGAAATAGTGAAACATAATTATTATACAACTAATAAAGATGTTTCTTTTAACAATTAAAGGAATGTGATCCCTTTCTCAGAAGCTAATTGGTCACTTCAATTCATGCATCGATGTTAAATATGTTCTTACTTCCTCTCAAATTTAATAGGGAATTTAATGGTTTAAAGATTTAGGATTTAGATGTTTTTTTATTTATATTTTTATAATTATTTTTTCTTAAATTTTAAATAAAAATTAAAAAAATGGTTGAAATTATAAATAGAAGTTTTTTCTATTATACGAATTGGATGCAATGCAATATTTGAAGTTTTTAAATCTACTTATATATTGAAAATATAATTTTAATAAAAAGAAAAGGTAATTATTTGAAATTTTTGAATCTATGTATTAAAAAATATAATTTTAA
>LPNX010206307.1:173462-221940 GCA_001517045.1 Pseudotsuga menziesii | reverse complement strand
GTGGCTTGTACTTTTTTTATGAATCAAATTTTAATCACATGAATAATTTAATTATAGATGTTGTTTTTTTAACATGTTAATTTTAAGTTTTTTTTGGGCTTTCTTTTAAAGTATGGTTTATCTACAAAATTAACTTATTCAAAAATATAGTTAACAATAGATGATATTGACCTTGGGTTGATCGTGCACGACTTATGGTGGGCTCCTTCGCAGCTTCTTGTGCATCTGCCTCCAACGCAAAGGCCCTAGGAGGGGGTCCCAAGGCTACTCCTCCTCTTCCCTTAGAGCTATTGGCCTTTAAAAAACTGATAGAGACCCGTGGCAAACGCAAGTTGAACGAATCTCAGCACAAATTCGTTAAGAATATGGATAGTATTCGCTTCGTTTCCCTTCCAACAAAAGAAATATGTCGTTCAGCAAAACTGATAGAGACCCGTGGCAAACGCAAGTTGAACGAATCTCAGCACAAATTCGTCAAGAATATGGATAGTATTCGCTTCGTTTCCCTTCCAACAAAAGAAATATGTCGTTCAGCACTGAACCTAGCAGATCATAGACTCATTGGCCAGTGCACGGGTTTTTGGCCCTGTCTAAAGGCCGTAGAGGCGTGGGTGCAAAGGAACTGGAGACCATTAGTTAAGGAAGGCATCATGAGTCATTTTGTAGGCAAGGACTTCTTCGTGTTCGTGTTCGATGAAGTAGAAGACATAAATCTCATTTTTAGGAATGGACCTTACTTCATGGGCCCTCAGGGTATGTATTTGAATAAATGGACTCCATACTTTAACCCTACGCAAGATGTGTCGTCGACAGTCCGGGTGTGGGTATGTCTCCCTCACTTACCCTTGCATTGCTGGAACCCGAAGTCATTGGAATCCGTTGGAAACACCCTGGGAAAATATGTAGATCGAGCAGAGAGAAATGATCAATACTCCTATACAAGAATCTGTGTCGAGGTGGACCTCGAAATAGGGTTATCAGAAGAAATTAAACTAATAGTCGCAGACTGATCACACATTCAAGAACTGGATTACAAACAACTTCCCTTTAAATGCAGGTTTTGTCATAGCTATGGCCACTTTGCGCGATACTGCAAGGAAAAGGTTGAGGAAGGTGCAGAGAAAACCAAATGCAAACAATTGAGTCAGGCTCAGAAAATAGTCTTAACAAAGACAAACAAAAGGAAAAAAGGAAAAGAGGCACCGACGGGATCTGGCGCTCCCGAAGCAGGGCGGGAACAAGGGAAAGGAAATAAAGATCATCCAATGGCAGAAGCTTCGAATTTTTTTTTTTGAAATACTCAGTGCAGCAGTAGAAAATCCAGAATCAATAGCTGGGGGGATAGAGTAGCAAACTCTCTCTCTCCTACAGTGGAGAAGGAAACAATAGAAACAACCCACCTCGACTCCCCAACAGGGACCTACTCCTCACCCTCCTATGCAAAGATAATGATGAAAAAACACCAGAATCATCAGGGTCATCGGAAGATGAATATTTTGAGAGGCCCTCAAAAAAGCAGGGAGGAAATCTCGCAGGGAAGCTCGAGAAGAAGAAGTAGAGAGGAAAAAATTGCAAGGCAGCCAATCCACCATCTAAATGTCCATCGAGAGAAATACCAGAAGAAGGTCCCCTAAGGGAGGTTCATCCCACCCCAATCTCAGTAAATAACGCGGTTAGTCTCTTGGAATTGCAGAGGCTTGGGGAACCCTTTGAAAGACGAAGCAGTCAAAGACCTCCTAAAAATAGAATCTCCAGAGATCCTCATGCTCCAAAAGACTAAGATTGAAGGGGAAACCCTTCTTGAGATCAACAATACAAAATGGAAGAAAAATGAAAGGAAGGCCATTAGTGCTAGAGGCACCTCTAGGGGCCTTGAAACTCTGTGGCTGGAGGAGGAGTTTCATTTAGAAAGCTCTTTTGAAACCCAACACTGGATCTTCACTAAACTTTGCCACTCTTCAAGTAAGCTGACATTTTCGCTCTTCAACCTTTATGTTCATGTCCTCCTTTCAGAAACGAAAGACTGCTGACAAACTCTTTCAGACTTTCTAGAAATATATACCCCCTGGAATATTATAGTTGTTGTAGACCTAAATCTTGTCTTTGAACCAAAAGAAAAGAGGGGAGGAAACAATGGCAAGGACCAAATGCTACCCCTTGTAGAGGAACTAATGCAGAAATGGGACCTTTTAGATTTCAAGCCAAATAGAGGCATGTACACTTGGACAAACAATAGAGTTGGGATTGATCACATTGCTGCTTGCTTGGATCACTTCCTTGTACATAGTACATTGTTGTTGGAAAAGCGGTTGATCTCCTCTAAAATTCTCCCAAAGTTGACTTCAAACCATAAACCCATCTTGCTACAACTCGAAGAGGAAGAGAATTTGGGACCCATACCTTTCTGATTTGACCCTCTTTGGATCGAAAAAGAAGGGTTCATGGAAAGTGTTATTTTGGCTTGGTCCACTTCAGTGACAGGGTTTCCTTCCTTTGTGTGGGAGCAGAAGCTAAAGGCCGCGAAGATAACACTGAATGATTGGGTCAAAAAACCCAATAATACCCCTACTAGGCACAGAAAGGAGACTGTACAGTTGTTAGAAAATATGCAATTGGAACTCGAGAGAAAAGAAATTACTAGTTCAGAATTAGAAAAATAGCAAGCAACCCAAGCCAATTATTTTCTGTCTTTTCGGAAAGAGGAAGAGTTTTGGAGGCTAAGCCTGTGGTTAAAGGCAAGAGACTAAAACACCTCTTTCTTCCATAGACAGTATAGAGCTAGACTTTCCATAAATCACATTTCTGAAATCACCTCTTTAGATGAGACTTTTTTCAAAGGGCATGAGCAACTAAAGTTGGCTGCAAAAACTCATTTTCAGAAAAATGTATAAAGATAACAGATAAGGCAGTAAGGAAGTCAACTCGGAATTTATTTCCCACATCCCTCTTCTTGTCACCAGGGAAGACAACACAACTCTCTTAAAGCCCTTTTGCAAGGAAGAAATCTGCAATGTAATTTGGTCCATGGAGTCAGACAAGGCCCTTAGGCCTGATGGTTTTTCAATCCATTTTTATAGGCTTTGTTGGGAAATTATCAAGTTTGATTTTCTGAGAATGGTAAAATCCTTTCAACAAAAATCCAAAGTGGGAGGAAGTACTAACTCCACTTTCCTTGCCCTAATACCTAAAGAAGTGAATCCATGCACTTTTGAAAGATTTAGGCCAATCTCTCTATGCAACGCCTCCTACAAAATTTTGTCTAAACTTTTGGCAAACAGAATCAAACCTCTTCTTGGGAAACTCATTTCTCCCAACTAGGGAGGCTATTTCAAAGGGAGTCATATCATTGACAATGTGATCCACGTGCAAGAAGCCATCCACTCCAGTCACCAATGACACGAGCAAGGAATGCTAATAAAGCTCGACATGGCAAATGCATTCGATCGGGTAAAGCTCTCTTTCCTTTACAAAGTCTTTCTTTCCTTCGGGTTAAGTACTGATTTTTTCAACTTGATCAAAGCATGCACAGAAAAACCGTGGATAGATCCACTAGTTAATGGTAGACCGACCAACTACTTCCAATCCTTGAGAGGAATAAGGCAAGGTTTCCCCCTCTCTCCTTTCCTATTCATACTAATGGTTGATTCGTTGAGTAGAAAACTAACAACAGAAAAGAAAGCAGAGACAGCCTCAGGCATTAGGATAATGAAAGGTATGGAGCAATTCAATCATGCATTATTTGCAGTTGATTCTCTTATGTTGGGGGGAGCCTCCATCAAGATTTCCAAGGTCTTCGGTGTTATCCTTCAAGATTTTTGCAGCATCTCCGGGGCCCTCATCAACAAAAGGAAAAGCGTTGTGTTTGGGTGGAATGTAGATCAACATATTATCCTCCAAATAGCCCACTTCTTGGGTTTGTTGGGCTTTGCAAATTGGGAAAAAATCAAATATCTCGGACTCCCCTTAACTTTGGTCCCTAACAAATCTTCAACATGGGATGAATTTTTATGCAAAATGAAGTCCAAAATCAAAGCATGGGGTGTACAATGGCTCACCAAAGCTGGGAAACTCACTCTAGTTAAATCGATACTATCCTCCTTACCAATTTATTAGACATCCTTCCTCTTAGCTCCAAAGATGATCATGGAACATGTCTCCAAGATGATACATGACTTATTATGGCAAGGAGGAAAAGGAAACCATAGAAAATTCCACTTGCTAAAGTGGGACACAATCAAACAACCTTTTGCATGAGGATTGCAAATACGAGATCCTGGGATTTCTAACATTGCATTGGGTGGCAAAATCCTGTGGAAGTTATTCTCAAACAACAGACATCCAGTTAGCCTTATATTAAGGAAAAAATATCTTAAAGATGCTTCTCTTCGAAACCTTCAGGCTGTAAACATTTTCAAAGGAACGATAATTTGGAATCTCTGTAGGAGGGGGCTTGATTTCTTCCAAAAATATATGTATCGTATCCCTGGAAATGGGAAAAGCACGCTGTTGTGGCAGGACAAAATTATGGGACAACCACCTCTGGACAACATTGAAGACTTTAAAGGAGCCCGAGATTGGCTTAAACAACAAGGATTTAACTCGCTTGCAAATATCTCTTCTTGGGACGTTTCTGGAAATTGGAAATCCTGGGCCTTTCCACGTTTTCCAGAATAGTTAATTAGTCAAAAGTACCTCCTACAAACAACTCTCACGAACCTAGCACCGGTTCATTTGGAAATGAAGGATAGATGCGGCTAGGGAAAAATGGAATATACATGGATGCACATGGATTCGTCTCATTACATACGCATCAAGCGTCGATTCACACATCAACGTTCTGGAAGCAAGTATGGGATCCACTCAGTCTCCCCAAAATCCTTTTTTTTTCTCTAGTTTCTAATGCATAGAAAGGTATTAATGTGAGACAACCTGATAAAACGTGGCATTATCGACCCTCATAGATGCTCCTTGTGCTGCAACTCTCTTGAAACCAGCAACCATATGTTCATGGACTGCACCTTAGCCTAGGAAGTTTGGACTCTCTCTCTTCACGACCTCAACATTTCCTCTCCTGTGCAAATCTCTCTAGTAACTCTCTTCTCCACTTGGAAAATGAGATATCCACATACAATTCGAATAAAGTTTGCGTGGACTATAATTTGGATAGGAATTCCAAAATATGTTTGCTGGAATATTTTGCTCGCCAGAAACGATCAAATTTTTAACAACACTTGGTGTTTCCCCGTGAAGGTGGCTGCAAAAGTTAAAGCTCTTCTTCTTGAAACAGTGTCCATTCAATCTTTCAAAAAGGATAATCCGTTCCTCCCAGAAGAAAAGAAATGGTTGGGCACTTAAAATTTTAGAGACAGAAAGAAGGCCTATGGCCGCCCTAGCATAACTCCAAGATGGCGGTTAAGAGACACGGACGAAGTCTTTCAAGCTTGGTGGAGGTCTCAAGGTAAAGCTACAATCTTCTTTGATGGTGCCTCCAAAGGAAATCTAGGGATAGCAGGAGTAGGCAGAGTGATATACTCCCCGGACAATATTAGAATAGAAAGTTTTAGATGGGGACTAATTAAAAAAACCAACAATCACGTAGAAATTCTAGGGCTTCTGAAAGCTTGTCAGATTGCTCGGGGAAAAGGAATTAAAGAAATACAAGTTTTTGGTGACTCGAAAATACTGATAAAGATTTTAAATTCGGATGACCTCTTCAGCAAGCTGGTGCTCAATAAGACATTACAAAGGTTGAGGCTCGTGTTGAAAGACTTCTCTTACTCCCTTTTCTTCCATATCCTGCACGGCTCGAACAAGGAAGTGGACGCAAAGGAAAATTTGGGTTGCCTTCTGCCTCAAGGAGATTTTAGTAAGAATGAGAAAGAACCTAATTGGGCACCAATCTCATAGTCTAGATATTGTAAGAAAGGAGCTTTTGTAGAGCCTTTAAGTAGATTGTCAAATTCTTGTAATGATGGTTGCGTCGGACAACCAATATCTTTTTATATAAATTAATTGTTTTAGTTTAAAAAAAGAATGGGTTATCTAAAATATTGGATATTTCTCCTCATTTCGAGGATGGTATTTAGGGTAAACTTTATTTTTCATAAATAGCCAATACAACAATATACTCATAAAGAGCCAAGCATGTCACTTGGGAATTGATCCTATGTAGGGAGGATGACAATCATTCCTCCTAGTCACACAAGCTAGACTCAATTGACGTCAAACGGATTTATTATTTCACTATTTTTTTAAATTAAAATATTTTTTTGGAACATGATGATGTGACATATCAACGTTCAAAGCAAAAATTGCACCATAAAGTTATATGTTCATTGTGCATAAGTTGTATCCAATTAGGATTATCACAAGCTAACATAATTTTATTTAAAAGACCTTTGATTAAACCTGCATAAAAACATATTATAATATGGATCTTCATTATTGTTTCTAGATCTAAAGTAATAAAATTGTCCAAAGTATTATGAATGATTATAGGGATATTTCATTTAAATATTCTTTGTATTATCAATGATGGTAAAGATATTTTATTGCACCAAGAGGAGTGAGGTGTTCTATAGCCCAGTATGAGGGAATGTCACGTAATGTAACTTTACGTCATCAACAATAAAAAGTAATTAAAAAATTAATGTCAACTAATAAATTAAAAATTAAAACCAAATGAAAAATAATTAGAAAAATCCATTTCCGCTCATAAAATAAAACCACAATAAATTTATATTAAACCAAATCAGATTGTAGAAACCCTCTCCGTGCATGATAGATCTAGGTTTAAGAGGATCTATGCTAGTTTAAATATTCCAACGGAAACCCAAATTAATGAGTTGGCATGTGCATGTAGGATAAGTTTAAGATTTAATTGTCAATTAGGTGTAGCTCAAGTACTTCAAAGAGGGAAGTTGTTATCCTCTTTTTCCTATGTTCATCTACCATGTTGTGACATGCTTTCTCTTTTCGTGCCCCAGTTACTAACTATTGACCTAGGGACGAGCCCCAAGAATCCAATTTACTGGTTACCATCCTTGAAATGAGGGGAAGTTTCCCTCAGAAATACATTATGTGAAAAAAACCACTAAGATGCCATCAATCAAGTAACTTTTAAATTTTTGAATTGTTTTTAAAAGTTTATTAGAATGCAATTCATATAATCAAAAATAAGATCATTATACTCTACGAACTCCATAAAAAAAATTTGATAATCTTTTAAAGTTTTTTTAAATGCAATCCATCCCATAAACAATTAACTCATAAAAAAACCCTAACCAACAATCAACACACACAAAATAAACATATTACAAATAAGATTTAAGCCAAATATAGAAAATAACATTCACTCTCTCAAGTTCTTAACCCAAACATAATTGAAAAACCAAATTAAACATCTTACAAACAAAAGCTGCATGTAGCTTAGTCCTTGTCTTTTAAGAGTAAAAACAAAAAAATCCTTCAAAACTAATTTAAAAATAAATATAAAATCTAAGTAAACTTTTATGTAAATAAGTAAAAGTTATTAGATCAATATAAAATGTTTTATATTCATACCAATATATATCAAATATTAATATTTTAAAAATTNAAATGTGAGTTTGTTAAAATGTTTGTATTGTTTTGACATTAATATTTAATATTATTAACATATAAATTATTTTGTAAGTATTAAATTATTTTAAAAATATCAAATTCAACAATACAATTTATCATAATTAAAAATTTAAATTTAAATTTCAAACTATAAATAAAAATTAATTAGACCATAATTAAAATATTAATAAAACAATTTATCTTCTTTTATAAATAATAATACATAATTTAAAACTCAAACTATATTTTTAGGAAAAGAAATTTAAAAATTAATTAAACAAATTAAACAAATTAAACAAATGTATTCTTATTTTTTATTTTATTTTTAAAAGTAAATTTTAAAAATTATATTAAACCAATAAAAATGAGAGATTTTTTCACACTTTATAAAGAGCATAAAATATAAATGTATTTTTTCTTTAATAAAATAGTTTAAAGGTTGCATAAGAAAAAAATAATAATATCAAATACTATTTCAATATAAACATATAGATTTTAATTGTAAATTTTTTTGAAATAAATAGAAAATTGTATTATATATATATATATATATATATATATATATATATATATATGTGTGTGGGTGGGGGTGGGTTAATGATAAAAATAGTTTTTCAAGACTTATACACCAATCAAAATTCAATATATATGAAAATAAATTAAATAAATAAAAACATATTAATTGTTTTTTCTCAAATTTTAAAAATACATTTAATTTCTTACCAAATTAATATGTTGAAATAAAACATATAATATTTACAAGGACTAGGTAAGCATGTGATATGTTGGAAGGAGATGACCACTGGTAAGATGATGGGGGGTAGGGTTTCAACTGTGCATCGCCCCTGTGGTTGGGGCTGGTAGGTCGGGCATCTAGCTGCAGGTAGGATGTGATGGGTGGGGTAAGCTGACAAAGGAGGTTGGTACGGTGTAGGTGGGCGGTGTTAGGTGGTTTTGTGGGCGCGAAGGTCGATGGCGGCTTACATCTTGGGATAGACAGTCGTGGCGTTTGAAGGTGGTTTGGTGAAGGGGGTTCGGAGTGGTGGGCACGGTGATCAAAGGTGGTTTGGTAAAAGGGTTTCCAGGCGGTCGGGGGCGGTGATTTCTCATTGTGTTTCTGTTTACTGACTTGAGTTGTGGACAGGGGTTTTTTTCACCGGTGGTAAAAATGGGGTTGAAGGATGCGGTGGATTATTCTATGGATCCGTTGTCAGAGGGTATTTTCCAATACGCATCAGGTGCTTTTAGTTTTGACAATGCGGGTGTGCAAAACTGTTGGGGTGGGAGTTTCTCTCTGGCTTCTTTTCCCTCTGAACCGGCGGGGATTTTCTCACTGTCATCACTTTTTTCTGCGCACCCAACTGTTCTACCTGAAGAACCCTTTGTGCTCTCGGAGGCAATGGAACGTGGCGGTTTGGCTAGGATTAATCGGAATACAAAGGGGGATGTTTTTACTTTGAGGGGAGACATTTCCGGTTCTGATGATGTGGTTGGTGCGGCGGAGGTGGAGGGTTTTATTGCAGGGAGTTTGGGTCTGAGTGGGGTTGGACCTGCAGCAATTGGGGATCAAGGCGTGTGCGGAGCTATTCCTAAGGCTGTCTCGAGTGAGCCAGAGGATACATCTCAGGAGTATATTTCTTCGGGGCGGGGGGAGGCGAATGTGCAACAGGTTTCGTTGGGGGACGGTGGAGAGGGTCGTGGTACTGGAAGGTGTCGAAGGGTGATTATTAAGAAGAGGAGGACATTAGGTGGACTCAAATTATTCAGATGGATACCTATACTATGGTTGGAAAAATCATTGGTAAAAACTACTCGATGCCCGTGATCGAAAATTGGGTGAAAGATTGTTGGGCTGATGCTCTAGGGGAGGTTCCTGATATGGAGGGCCTTACGCAGGGATGGTTTGCTCTCAATTTCTCTCAGCAAGCGCATGTTAGTTGGGTTTTAGAAAGGAATTGGGCTCTGGATCAATGTTCGGTTATGTTAAAACAATGGACTTCGTCCTTTGATGCCTCTCGTGAAAGGGTGGATGTGGTGCCTATTTGGGTTCGGCTCCCGAGTCTTCCGAGGTAGTATTGGTCTGAGGAACACTTCACCAGTATTGGCAACATTTTGGGGACTTTTCTGGAAGCGGATTTGTCTTACAAAATATCAAAACTTCGTAGGGTGGCTCGGATTCTGGTAAACATAAATGTGAGGGAGGGTTTGTATGAAGAGATTCATCTCTCTTGGGGCGACACTTTCTTCAAACAGAAATTGGATTATGAGAATATCTCATTTTGATGCTGTCGTTGTCATGCATATGGACATCTGGTGGTTGATTGTTACCTAGGGGTGTGTATAATCAATGGTCGTGGAACTCAAAGGGGTTCTCGATGGACTGGCTCTAGTAGAGGGACTACCTCTCCGTCTATGGGACCATCATCGTCGGGACTTGAAGAGATGAATGCGGGCGTGAAGGTTCCGGTTCCTCTTGTGCTGGAGGAAGAAATGCTTCCGGTGGCATTGGTAGATGGGGTGGCTGCCAAAGGTGTTTATGATCTGGGGGCGTTTCTACCGGGTACTTCCTCCTTTTCCCTTTCTCTGTCTTTAAATGTGTTTACAAATATTTTAAATATTTTTGGGATGGATTGGATGGGGGGAAAACTTAAGAACTTAACTATCTCGCACCTCCCTTTAGTGGCTACCACCCCTTCTTCTGTTGCAATATTTGAGGAAGTCACTCCTTTACCCCTTGCTCCTGGTGTGGATGAGAATATGTCTCCCCATTCCCCATATGGTTCGACAAAATCGGGGTATTTTCTTAGGTCGGGAAAAAGGACTTTTAATGCAGAGCTGGGAAAAGACTCACACCCTGTGTCTCGTGGGAGGGGACGTACATCTTTCTTGGAAAAGGCTCAGTCTCGGGCTCGGAAGGATTTGAATGAGGGTAAACAACAATCTATTAAACAGGCACTTAGAGCGGTGCAAGCCCAAAAGAAGGGTCGTCGATGAAAATTATGTCCTTCAATTGTTAGGGTCTGGCTGGTCCCCTTAAAAGACCCGCGCTTCGTAGGGTGGTTGAACTGGAGCACCCTGATGTGCTGTTGTTACAAGAAACTTTAGGTGTAGGTGATGTTATTAAAGAGAAGTTGGAAAGCTGATTCTTGGGTTGGCATTTTGAGGCTTTGGATGTTCGGGGTCGTTCGAGGGGTCTTGCAATGGGCTAGCATACTCGTGTGGTGAAGGTCCTGAATACTTGGGGTCTGGACTCGGTATTGGGGATGACTATGCAGGGTTTGGATTAGGGGGCTCCTGTAGATGTCTTCAACATTTATGGACCTTATCGAAATCGTATCCCCTTCTAGGACAACCTTTTTAATCTGTCGATGTTAAGAGGTGATTTGGTTATTATTGGAGGTGATTTAAATTTTTCTTTGGGGTAGGCTAAGGTTTGGGGACCATTTGCTCATCCTGATTTACTTTCTGAATATTTCTCTCAGAAGCTCATTGAGAGGAATTGGTTGGATATTGAACCTGTCAAGCTTAAACCCACTTGGCAAAACAGTAGGTGTGGGGACAGTCAAGTGGCTAAGCGACTTGATAGTTTTTTCATTTCTGAGAAGATGTTGGATCGACAACATTATATGCGGCAATGGGTGGGATGTGGGGGTCGTTCTGATCATCTACCTATATTCTTGGCATATAGGAATAAACCTGTTAAACCACCCAGTCCTTTGAAATTCAACAATACTTGGTTAAAGGATGAATCATTCTGGTAGTTGATTCAATCTAATTGGGTCCCTTTTAATCCAAACAGTAGGATGTCCGTGGCCTATCAATTTGCAGAGAATTTTTCTTGGATCAAGAGGTACATTAAAAGATGGGCTGTGGAAAAGAGAAGCAGAGATGAGCTCGAGCTGAGGCAGATTGAGTAGGAAATTTCTGCCACCATGGATTTGGAGGGTGGGGGCATGCTAGATCAGGTAGCTAAAGACTCCTTGGTCAGGTTATAGGGTAGAAGGAATACTATTCTATTGGATAAGGAGGAGACTTGGAGACTTACGAGCAGGGCCATATGGCTTGAATGTGGGGATGAAAATACAAAAACATTTCATGCCTATGCCAAGGGAAGGAAAGCTACTAATACCATATGGTGCTTGGAGGATGATAGGGGTAGGAGACATGAATCGTTTGAGGCCATGGCGGGGACAGGGGTTGAACATTTTCAGAATTTATTCAAGGCTCCTGTGGGGGCAAACATTGTGGAGATTATGCGTATTGCTCAGGTTTTTCCCCGGTTTATGGGGGAGGAAGAAAATTTATCATTAATGGAAGAAGTTTCAGAAGAGGAATTAAAAGCGGCACTTCACAGTTTTCAAAACGACAAAAGGCCTGGACCAGACGGGTGGACTATTGAATTTTTCATTGATCTCTATGAACTATTGGGGGATGATATTTTGAAGGTGGTGGAGAACACTCGACTCACTGGAAGGATCCCGGCCTGTTTCAATACGAATTTCATTGCTCTTATTCCAAAGGTTGATAACCCAAAAACACTGCATGATTTCAGACCTATCTCACTTTGTAATTGCATGTATAAGGTGATTTCGAAGATTATTGCTCGAAGGTTCAAGGACATTTTGTCGGAACATATCTTAGCAAAACAATTTGGGTTTCTGAAAGGTCAACATATTCATGAGGCTATTGGGGTGGCTCACGAAGGACTTCATAGTATGAAAACTAGAAATCTTAAGGGGGTAATCCTGAGAATTGATCTCTCAAAAGCCTATGACAAGGTAAGTTGGTTATATATTCATATGTTACTAATTCATCTTGGATTTGGGATTGATTTTGTCAGGTGGATTATGAGCTGTATTACTACTGTTACTTTCTCTATTTTGATCAATGGGGTTGCTTCTCCTTTCTTTCATGTGGAGAGAGGGTTACGGCAAGGATGTCCGTTGTCTCCTTTACTTTTTCTTTTGGTAGCAGAAGGCCTGAGCCGGTTACTGAAGGAAGCACACAGGGGTGGGCTTTTGAACGGCATTGTTGTTTCTCAGCGTATTCCGATTACTCATCTTCTTTTCATGGATGATGTGCTTATTTTTTGCTCAGGTAATGTGCAAGTTGTGAACACCATTTCTGACATATTGGCACTTTTTTCCACTATGACTGGAATGGAAATTAATGATGTGAAATCTACGCTGACAACACATAAACTGAAAGATGAGGAATATGGACATGCCACACATACTTTCCCCTTTCTTTGTGACTCATTGGACGATGGTCTAAAATATTTGGGTTTTTTCCTGAAACCTAACAACTATTTGAAGAAGGATTGGATGTGGCTGATCGAAAAATTGGAAAAGTGGTTGCATTCATGGAGTCATCGATGGCTGTCCAGGGCGGGTCAGCTTATACTTGTTAAAGTTGTACTGGAAGCAATTCCAGTGTATTGGATGTCTCTATCGTGGAAGGGTATTCTAGAGAAAGCTTGTTGGATTTGTCTTTATTTTCTGTGGAGTGGGACTAAGGAAGTTTCGGTGTCTCCCTCGGTTAGATGGGATATGATCACAATGCCAAAATCTTTGGGGGGATGGGGAATTTAAAACATCTTTTTATTTGCAAAAGCATTGGCAGCCAAGGGTGGTTAGCGTCTGATTCATGCAGAAAATTTGTGGACCAGGGTGATGATCGAGAAGTACATTGCCCCTGATTCTATTGAAGACTGGACCAGGAAACCACTCAAGTGTCATAGAGGAGGTTCGGTCATATGGAAAGCGATGATAAAATATTTTGTTGTTATTGAGGAAAATCTGGTTGGGAAGGTTGGTAATGGAAGGAGGGTGCGGGTGGGCATTGATCCTTGGATTGGATGTAATGGAAGGTTTAGACTGTCTGATTTTTTGGTGGATTCGCTTAGATAGTGTGGTGTTTACTTTCTTTATCAACTTGCCTCTCCTGTACAGGGGAATAGATGGACTCAATCTTGGTGTCCGGCAACTTTATTTGAACTTCCCGTTAGGGAAGAGGAAGAATTGAATCAGTATTTTGGGCTTCTAAATTTATCATTGGTTCAGCTTCGAGAGGGGGAGGATGAACTAATATGGAATGCAGCCCCTTCTGGGAAGTACACTCCTAAGGAGGGGTATATTAATCTCATCTCTTTGGACAATGTACATAGGATTGAGTGGTGGTGGAAGAAGGTCTGGAAATTTCATTGTCCTCCCAAAACTCGATTATTTTGGTGGTGTATTTTGGAGAATAAGGTCCCCATCTAGGAATATTTACATAAATGGGGTTTTAATGGTCCTAGATGGTGTGCGTTGTGCCGGGCTGAAGGGGAAACGGTAGTCCATCTGTTTCTTAAATGCCCATACTGTGTCGAGGTGTGGGATGAATGTTGTAAGTTGTTGGGTTTGGGTCCGGAGTGTCGATGGGAAGGGGCATCGATCCTGCTTGCTTGGGAGAGGTGGCGACGGTTGGAAAAGATGGATATTATGAGTGTGCTTTCGTTACTAGTGACTTGGGGTATTTGGTTGGCTAGGAGTAATGTTGTTTTCAATGGAAAAGTATGTACTCCGGCAATCACAGCAGGGCAGGCCTGTGGGATTGCACTTGCTCTTCCTAAACATATTAGGGTTGATAAACAGCGGATGATTTTGGAACTTGAGATTGATCGGTCACCTCCTTGGGGTTTCTTTGATGGTGCTTCATAGAATAATATTTGGGGGGGGGGGGGGCAATACTATATCTGGCTGAAAATCATTCCTTTGAATTGATTTCAGGGTTTGGTGAGGGTAGCAACAATCGAGCCAAACTTTTAAGTTTGAAGTTACTTCTCATTTTTGCAGCAGAGAAGGGGTGTAGCAACATAAAGATTTTTGGAGATTCATTGAATGTGATCAACTAGACTAAGAGGATTCAATCTTGCAGAGACTTGCAATTACAAAACATTTTACTTTCTATTTGGGATGTCAGGGATACATTTGATTTGATTACATGCACACATGTTTACAGGGAGAACAACTACCAGGCGGACTCAACGTCGAAGGAGGGGCTCCAGCTGGATGGGGGCGTGTGGAAGGTTAAGGAGTGGTTAGAAAATTTTGTCTTTGAATACTATCACCGTCCTTTTATCGAGGTGGTGGCTCTATGAGTTTTTTTTGCTGCATTACGGTTTTGGGTCGGGGTTCGCTTGGTTTGGACAGCTTTGGTGTTCTTTTTTCCTACTATGTTGAGAACTGTTTGTGTTTGACAGTTGGTTGGTTCTACATATATTATTTTTTTGACTTTATGGGCAGTTTTATTATGCCGTATACATGGAACGAACATGGTACTTTTGTAATTGTACTCTGTTTTTTTGTGGATAGCTGGGGCGATCCTTCATCTGGTAGTTGTGTTTGGGATGTGGTAATAGTCCCATTGGGGTCTGAAGTATGGTTACAAATATGCATGGCATATCTACAAAATGTAATTTTGTCTCTTTACGGCTGAAATAAAATTATGCTTTTTTTCCTTGGAAAAAAAAATATTTACAAGGACTAATAAGATTTATTTACTCTTCTATCTACTTAACCTCAACCCAATTGAAAAATCAAACTAAATATTTTGAAATATGAAAGAAAATATTAAACATAACCTCAACCTAATTGAAAAATCAAACTAAATATTTTGAAATATGAAAGAAAATATTAAACATAATTGATAAAACAAAATTAACACATTGAAAATAAGATTTAAACTAAATATAAAAGATAACCTTCACTCTCTCAACTACTTAACCTAAACATGATTTAAACTAAATATAAAAAATAACCTTCACTCTCTCAACTACTTAGCCTAAACCTAATTCAAAATATTAATATATATATATATATATATATATAATATCTCATTTGGCAAACAAACAATGAGATCCTTTGGAATCTTACAAAAGATGAATTTAAAATCCAATTTAAAAATTCTCATTTGGCAAAAATGCCATTTGGCAAACAAACAATGAGATCCTTGGGAATCTCACAAAAGATGAATATAAAATCCAATTAAAAAAATCTCATTTATAAAAAAAATTCCCTTTACTTCACTTGTACGCATAGTATATAAAACAAAAGGAAGATACTTGCTAAGCCTTTGTCATGACGCTGAGAATTTTAAACCCGCCGTCCATTTGTTGACTTCGAAATTTTATGTGGGTAATAAAATTGTTATTCAATTAAACTTTCATTGATGATGGGGCATTTTGTGTTTTAATTAAATAATATTCATGTAACTAATTTTTAATAATGATTATTATATTTTAATAGGTTTATTGATCTATAGTTTTTGGTTGAGGATATTTTTTTTAGGTAAGTTGGATGCTATTTTATAAAGAAGAAAATAATGGTACATAAGAAGTTACAGTACAGAGACAGAGACCTGCTCACAAGAAGGAGACATAGAAGTTCAGAGAGGAGCTGGACCTTCCTTCTAAGAGGAAAAACAGATCCACAAAACCCGAACCCTCTTTCCATGAGGGAAAACAGGCCCAAAAGAGAGACATATACAAAAAACTCACATGTTCCTGGAAGAACCAGACTAGCAGTATCCAAGTTTGCGTGTTATATGCATGAAAAACCAGGGTATGGCTTGCAGAGCCACATATAGCCGAAAGAAGACATGAAATCATGACAAAACCTGATTATGGTTTGTAGAAAGGTTCCTCCACAATGGGGCAACCAAAGCCTGTAGAAGCTGGGCGCGCTGGCTCGTCTAGCGCGTCCGTTGGATTGTCACTGGAAGAAACCATCGTCTCGTCGTCGGTCGAGTCGTCTACATCATTGTTACCTGCAGGGGGCTGCTTTGCGGGGAGAGGGACAAAATTTTTGGCCAAGACAGGGTTGGATGTGAATTTGCCCATCGGGAGAGTGGAAGCATGGCTCTGTGGTGGAGGAATGGAGATGGACGGAGGGGCGGGGGTGGAGGTTGGGGAAACAGTGGAGCAGACAAGAGCAGTCGGTGGGGGTGGAACAACTTGAGGAGTTTACGGCAGGAGCAGAGCTGGAGAGATAGGGGGGGCAGGAGCCAACGGTTGGGAGTGAAAATGAAGGATGAGGCGAAGGAGCAAATTCTTGAAGACCCAGTAGTTTCTCCTCCATTCCAGGGTTCTTCCAGCAGCATTGACAACTCCGGAAAGTTCATCCTCCCAATCATTAACCATCCGCCAAACCTCTTCAGGGATTTCCATGTCAAAATTGTCCTCATTGGCTTGTGCTAAAAGCGAGATTTGGCGCTTCGCTTGAGCACCTCTACCTTGACGGCCTCGATGAGGGACACCGCGTTGCCTCCTGGACATGGCGAAATGTTGAAAGAGACTGAAAAAACCAGTGTCGAGAACAAAGTTGCAATGGGTGATGAAGACTGGGAGCATCGGAGGATAGAGATGTTGGACCTGCTGGTGCAAATGATCCAATCAGAGACGTGACGGAGGAAAATAGAGTTGGGCACGTCGGCCCATGCAACAGGTTGGAAAATTAATGCAGCCTTGCGGCGAGTTGACGGCCGAGTCCCATCAGCATTGCTTGAGCTGGTCATGTCCATGTTGGAGTAAAGGCCTGCAGTCATGAAATGAAAGCATAATGACGTCACGCGGGAGAAGGGATGGCCCTGTCAGCCTCCCTCGTGTCATTGTTGACGTGGCATACACCCGCATCCGGGTTTTGGTTGAGAATATTATTTCATGTGTGATTGTTAATTTTTCAAGGTAGACTATAGTCTAAATGTAGAAATTCAATTTTTATTTAGAAAAACAATTTTAAAAATAGCAATTATTTAGAGTTTGATTGGTTGTTTGAAGTTGATGTATGCATCGATATGTGTTGCTCAACACGCGGTAGTGAGCAGACGCCAACCTGTTTAAATTCTTTTGTCGGTGCATGGAATGTATTGGAATGTATGTTGAGACGTATTTCGAGGTTTTGTTCTTCGAGGTCGAGGTATGTGGCGTGTGCGTGGCAGGTGCGTGCAAGGGATGTAAGGGTATTACAACGTGTGACAATGGTTTTGGCGATGTCCTTCGGAACTTTCGCTCGTGTTTTGGTTTGAAATTGGGAGAAAGGGTTTGGCCCTTCATGGTTTCATGCTTCGAATGAGGGTTGTTTCAGCAATCAGGAAAAAATTGGTTAATGCGACATCTGATAGAATTTGTTTTTCTTCGTCGTTTCAATAGATAGATGGTTTGGGATAAGATAGAGGGCTTCAAATCGACACTAAGGTTTAAGATTTAACTGAACTTCAGCCGAGATCTACTTTGATCCATAGTGACTTCACGTAACTTTGACAAGGGTGTTACTCATTCATTTAGCATCCCTAGGTAACATATCTATGCTAGTTGTTGTATATCTTTAAAAAAAATTATCATTATTTATCTTAATTTATTTTACGAATCCATTATAGTTGTGAGAGATCTCTTCCAACATCCAAGTCTTTTATTTCTACCACGAAGGGTTTCTAGGTATCTTATTAATTTTAGCTCTTGAGTAATATTTTTCTTTTATTTTTATGGGTTTTCGGGTGACCCAATTTTGATCATTGTATTACATTGTTTACATATTCTCATTCTTGGTAGCTCGACACCTTTAACAACTTTCCCACGGTTACTTTCCTAGTTATGCTTACACAGGACAGATGCGTTAGCTTATAAATATTTACATACGGGTTGTTCACATGACCACTACATTTTTTTTTAACAGAAACTATAAAGGGGGGAATATATAAAAGTTAGCTGTGCACAGCCATTCATTACAATCAGGATGAAACAGATTTTTTATGCAAAACAAAAGAGCTGCACAAAGGGACTATCCACTGTGTTTTCCAAAAAACTTCACACAGAGTTTGACCAAAACACCTATAGCCGTGGGTTGTATAAACCCTTACATACTGTTTGCAAATAAGAAGACAGAAAAACATTCATGCAAAGCTTAACAAAGGAAAGACTAAGGAATGCCTCTGGGGTTTCCTGGCTGGACAACAGATTCCTCCTCCATTGGAAGCGCGGCATCAGCGGTGGCTCCGTTGACTCTGTTGTTCTGTTGCATGGCAATGAAGCGCTAGAGATCCTCTTGGATTATGTCAACCTTCCCCATAATTTCACGGAGGTTACTTTCGTTGTCGTCTATGCGAGCATCGTGGTTACTGATCTGCAGCGAGGTATAGCTGATAGTGTCTCCCATGCTTTTTATCTCCTGAGTCATCTCTCTGTTGTCCATAACGATGGTAGAGAGCAGTTCATACACTCTCCTAAGGTTCTTTTTGATGTCTATAATCCCCGCATTTTCACCTGCCTGCGCCATTCTGCTTGCCTCGGACAAAATGGTTAAGTGAGCGAACCGATTCTGAATATCTGAAGTAGGGCTGTCAGGAGCTATCAGACTATTGAAGCAGAAACTGAGCACGAGGAGTTCCTTATACAGCCGCAAGTCGTCGCTTCTTCCATAGGCCAGGGTGCCCGCAACACCTTCTTGCCACCCTGTACACCTGCAACCTATAACCGAGCTTCGACCCCAATAGCCAGAGAGAGAGCCTGAGCCTGAATTAACTGTCTGTGAAACTGAAAGTGAGCTACAACAACAGGGGGAAAAGGCTTCCAACGCTAACCTTTCCTTTACCACAGAGCGAGTAATAGGAAGAACCTGCCACGGGAGACCGAGCAAACTCCCTTCTCCAATGCCTGAAACAATCTTTAACAGAAATTGCAGAGCATCGAATAAGCCGGGACAGAGAATTGGGAAGGAATGGGAGATCATATCATTGTCGACGGAGGCCATGGAGTTAATCCTGAAAGGACCCTGAGCGTGCGAGGAGGAAATGAAGATATCCCCGGATCGAAGAGCTTTTAAAACCTCAACTTTTGAGAGATGGAGGAGACAGCTAGGAGGCCACGCAGCGTGGGAAGAAGAATGGGGAGGAATGAACAATAAATGGAAGGAGCCGGCAAAGTGAGGGCCAGCTGCCAGGTGACGGAGGGCTTTGATGAACGAGGAGGAGGGGGAGGTAAGGGGCGGAAGGGGGAAGAATAAAAAGGAAAGAAGGAAAGAGGAGAAGCCATGAAGGCCAAAGAGATAGGGGAGGAGAAAATTCCTAAGTTCAATCAATAGACAAGGACCCTTGTTAAGTTTAGTCGAAAGGCTAAACCACTTGCAATAACCTTTCAAAGAATACTTCCCGAGAGTTGGCATGAGATGATGTTTGGAGCCTGCCTGGATTCTCATTATAGAACAAACTTAAAGGAGGGAGGGTTCCCATTTTGACTTTGATGGCCTTGAGGGGTGGAGGCCCCCAAATTGGCCAAACTATCCGCAGTAGTATTATTGGCTCTTAGAACGTGGAATGCACATGACCACTACATTATGACGACAATACTCAATGTTTTCCGGCACGGCCAACCTGCTGGATAGAAGTAAGTTTGAAGTTTCTTTTTGTCATAAGGATAGACTTTGGGTCTTTTGTTGTTATGTAAGATATTATGGTTTAATAGTAAACGAAGACTCTTTTGGCCAAACTCTGTGAGGGTTGATACAGTCTACCTAACGGTCGCAATCACCTGTGTATTTGCAAATTCGTCATTCTCTTGAGTACGTTTATATGTAGGTTCTATTTGAAAAGAAACTCATTATGATTTTAATACTTCCTTAAAGAATTGTTTTTAATGGCATCACAAGTATAATTATAAGCTTGTTCGCTCTATGGGTTCTTCTTGTAGGGTGGGTGGTTGGGGCGGTCAGTTGTGTCTATCTCCACCTAGGTTCAAAACCCATGACTAAATGTACACGACACCTACAAGAGTGTCTGAATTTTCAATTAATGAAAAAACTTGTTCTGTTTACAACTTGGATTCTGTGAGTGGCGTGTGCATAGGAAGGGAACATGGCGGCTGGCTATACAAGTCCAACCAAGTCGGAAGGAAATAAATGCAGCTAAGTAACTCGGACCGGGTCGGAAGTAAACAAATAAAGAACCAGGTAAGAAGGGAGACTAGTTGCAAAAGGGTAATTAAGCCTTTCCTTGTTGGGTTGGCATGTGGCTCCTGGTTCTTATGAGTGATATCCTGAGCCTGCAGAAGTAGGATAAATAAGCAACAGTAGCATCATATATAGAGTCATAGCTAGCTGCTGGAGAGGCAGGACCGCCAACAAGAGTTGATTCTTTGGTAAGTGTGTCAAAACGGTTTCCCCTTATGACAACCATTTGAGTTTTGATTATGGATGCTAGGTCGTAAAGTATGTAACTTATGCATTATGTTTTTATTTTCTTTCTTGTTCAACCCGAATATAATCGAGTTTTTAAAGTGTTGAAGAAAGATTCATTAAATTTATTATTTAATACATGTAGTCGAGATTAGTGACATGTCACCATTTCATTCTCTTACAATAGTATTGGTTTCATACTAACTTTTTATTCTACGGTATATACAATACAATACTATAATAATATGGTCCTTGACAAGAATACAGTCTACTGATATCATGTTATTGATGCAATAAACAAAGGCTCTTTTCCCAACGTACCATTTAAATTTGATGCCATGAGAATAGTACACAATTCATTACCAACATACAATGTAGCTTATATTATGTTTTGTTTACTTTGTATATATACTTTTTTAATAATATTTAAAATAAGTTGAAGATCTTTAATTATGGCCAAATCGCAATTTTGTTACTATAGATTTAGTAGGAAAATAAACAAAACAAAAATAAATGAGTTACTATTGTTTTCAGTTTCCTAATTTTACTTGCATAATGTTTATCCTTATTACATCAAGATAATGGGGAGAATTCGGGTTTACCAAAACACTAGCTTAAATCCCTTTCCATCAAATAATATTTCACCAAGTTTTGGCTATTTGTGAGAGCTATTTCGCCTTGTAGTAGGCAGAGTTTTGGCTATTTGTGAGAGCTATTTTGCCTTGTAGTAGGCAAAGTTCTTGTGATTGTGGATTTTGTTCCCGACTGTTTGCAGAGGCGAGTTTTGGTGGGTGGACATCTTGTTGTTGTGGGATCAAACTTTTTACAAAGAGAAAATAAAAAAAATAAAAATAAAAAAAAAATCTATCAAACATAAATTCTAAAGATTAAAATTACAATTATATATCCCACTTTAATAATCTCTTCAATCTTGTAATAAACATACTTTTTAAAGATACTAAATATCTCTTCACTTGGAAAACCACTTATATCACTGATCACTTTCGGATTATATTTTTTATTCACTACAGATTTCACTAATCACTTTTGGATTAGATTTTTTATTCATTACAGATTAAAAATTGTGTTTTCAAAGGTTCTTCCTGGCCAATTTTTTAGGCTTGAATTTTGATTAGGGCCTCAATGAGTTAGTGTCGGTTTATACATAAGAGACAATTAGTATATGCCTTTGTAGTCTATTTTAGCATGGAATAATTCTCTTTGTTGGTGAAAAGTGGGAAAAGAGTGGCGAGTCAATGTAGGCCCTCCCCTTGGAATCAATCATTAAAAGGTGTGTGTGTTTAAAATTTGATGAGGCAGACAAAGGTAACTAACCAATGTTGTAAAGTTTTTATATTGATCTTACTTAGCACCTCTTTCCAAAGCAGTTGCTCTTTCTCTTTCTCACAATATCAAGAGGCAATGTCAAGGACAATGCCACCTCGTGGATCTTGTTTATTATATTATTTTTAATATCTTTATTTTATTTTATTTTATTTTTAATTGCATTGAGAGTCGCATTCTATAGAACAGTGGGGGGAAGTGTAACTCATTCCATGCTCATCCCAAAGTTGACGCGTCTTTTATAAACCAACATAGATCCATCTTAAAAGGGATCTACCAAGTGTCGAGAGGGATCAAATCTCTTGAAGTGCAAACCCCTTTTAGAGTGCAAATGCCATTTATGGGCACATTGCATAAGTAAATGGAATGTGTATATTGTGGGTACACATGATTTGTTTGAGAGTCCCCACATCAACGGCCTTACATACATTCCTGTAATAAAAAGTGGGAAATTTGGTTTCAACCTGCTCATAGGTGGATTCTTTAGTCCAAATCATTTTGAAGAGGTAGTTCCACTTAATTCCTAGGTGTTTGAAGGCGATGTTGTTCCAATATACAAAGTCGTTTTGGAGGTTTATAGAGATTTGAGCACACAGGGAAATTGCCAAAAATACTTGAATGAGGTGGATGATTGATGAATTGGTAAGGTTTTTGTTAGATTTGTTTTGTTATATTAACTTTCATTTTAAAATAGTTATGAATTTTGTTTAATACATCACGATGTTTTTTGAGATTTTCTTCAAGTTTTTTTGGGATAAAAAACAGAGTATTATATTTCCTTGGGTCCTCCCCCAATCGAACTTTGTTCCCTTCCCCAACTTTCCAGGCTAGTCCATTACCATTCAAAGAGAAAGATTTTACTAAAACCTTCCATATTACTAACACATTATGAATGTGTTTGTGCAGCCTTCATATTCACTCAATGATGGACAAGGGCATGATATATTTATGGTGAGCTACTTCGACCCAAAACCATGAACTTGTAATCAACCTCCATATGCTTATTGTTGGTAGAGGTCGTGTGAATGATAAAATATTATTTAATATTCGGCTCCTTGTAATTTATGAGCAACAATTACCTTCCAAGAGATCCAACCAGTACCCTTTTTTTCTAGATTCCCAAACCAAAGAAATCAGAAGCTTAGTTTCTTGATTTTTTTGAGCATACCTATTGGAATCCATGAGAGCATCCAGTACATTGGTATGGCCTCCAATATTGCTTTCATCGGCACCAATATGCCTCCTTTAGAGATCCAATGATAACTCCAAT
Organism: Pseudotsuga menziesii; assembly: GCA_001517045.1. NCBI lineage: Eukaryota > Viridiplantae > Streptophyta > Pinopsida > Pinales > Pinaceae > Pseudotsuga > Pseudotsuga menziesii. The sequence goes on along the minus strand of LPNX010206307.1, from coordinate 198,519 downwards.
TTGAAATTCTCTTTTCACAGTTGGCAACCAACCATTCCTGATCATTTTTCTCATACGATGAATATTTGAGCCCAAATCCCAGATACTTTAGACCCTCATCCAAACTTGTCCAGATATAAGGAAGCGCTATTATATAGTGAAGCATCTCCCCCTCCACAATATTTTCTCCATAAATAGTGGAATTTTCCACATTGATCTTCATACCTGAAGCCTTACAAAAGAGATCCAGTATTTTTGCAAGCATCTCAATATCCCTCCTTGGCCCATCATAGAAGATAAGGATATCATCTACAAAGAGTAGGTGAGTGAGCCCAAAATTCCCTCCTATTTGTACTCCTTTGAACCCTCCCAATTTTTTTTCCTACAAAATAGATAGTCTAAGACCTTCCACTACAATAAGGAATAGTAGCGGGATAAGTGGAAAGCCCTATCTTAAGCCACAACTTGGGAGAAAGAAGTTAGAGGTTGCTCAGTTTATCAAGATATAGAAATAGATAGAATTCAAGCAACCTAGGACCCATTCTATGAAAGGTACACATAAACCCATTTGAGTTAGAATCATCCACATGTATAACCAACTGACTCGGTCGTAGGCCTTGGGAAGGTCTATTTTAACAACTAAAGTCTTCAACTTTATTGACCTTATAAAATGTAAATCCTCCTATGTGACCCCTATGGCTTCATGTATCTGCCTCATGATTTGCTTGCAGGAGCAGAACCCGAATCACTCACCTGAAATGGATGTAGATAACACGGTCTTGATCCATCTAGATATTATTTTTGCCACAATACTCTAGATGTTATTACACAATGAGATTGGTATGAAGTCTTCAAATTACTCAGGATTGTCGAATTTTGGGGTAAGAGTTATACAAAATATAATTAAAGGGATCTAGAATGTCACCACTCGATCTAGAATCATCAACCACGCTCAATAGGTCTATCTTCATGACATCAAATAACCCTAGAAAGAACTCCATCAGAATCCCAAGAGCAAGGCTTTCATCCTTTCTGAGTTTATGTAATAACTCATTGCATATCACCTTCTCCATCAAGGCTTGACTGTATTCATTATTGACAAAGATAGGGAAGAATTGGGAAATTTTGACCACCTTGCCCAGAGAGACCCTATCCTCTTCTCTGAATAATTTGTCAAAGTAGGACATCTTAGCATGAGCCATATCCTCGAAATTGTCTACCTATTTGCCTAATTCATTAGAGACAGTGTTTATGTTCTTCCTGTAGCTAGCATGCATATGAAAAAATTTGTGTTTTCATTCCCATTGGACAACTAGAGGGCTCTGCCCTTTAGTCTTCATTTCACCTCTCTATAATCCAAAATATTTTCTTATTTGATGGTCCATATCAACTATAACGTTATTAGTCTCCTTAGAGAGGAAACCAAACCATTATGCTACATATCTTCATCCAAACATGCTTCAATTGATTTTAGATCTATGTCTTCTCGATTTTTTCTTTTCATAGCCCATCCTATTCATGCAAATTTATCCCTCTTTAGATTTTTTGCAAATTGAATAGATGTCGATTTGTGTGACAATCCATTAAAGGGTACCCATGCATCCTTAATTTATTGAACATAGTCTACTTCAGACAACCATGTTGGATTTAATTTGAAAGGAGAAGAAGGATTGGTGCTCGCTCCAGCTAGCTCCAGAATTACTAGATGGTGATCAAAATCACCTCCCACATTAACCCATTTCCTAATTCCAACAGGAACATCCATCAAGACTTCAAATACAAAAAAATTGGTCCAAACACTTCAACATTTTGTATGGACCCACCCTTCTATTGCTCCATGTCAATTTTAGCTTGGTTGGTTCCACATCGAGCAATTCACTATCCTCCAAGTTCCTAAAAAAAATATGAAAGGAATTCTACCTACGGAATTGGTCCTCAAAACCTCGGAGAATCCCAATGAAAACTTCAAGTCCCATCCCAAGATCATTCCCTAATGTTATAGAAGGATTTTTTAGAGCATATTCTCCCGATAGTTTACTTTATTTTTGTAAGATCTATCAATAATTATAAATAGGAGCTCCCTGCCTATATCTTGCGAGAAAAGGCTGATCCCCAGACCAGAATCAAAGGCCCAAAAGTTTGTGTACTTCAAATACTAACTACACCATCTCGAGACCAAACCGCCAAATTTGCCCCTGGAATTGATTGAACACAAATCGCAACCACCAACCATTTTGGGAAAATCTTTCACAATCTTGTCCCCTTTGCTCTTTGTCTCCTAAAGGAATAATACATCCAACCTCAAGGAGTTTATGAGTCTTCAAACCGCTAGCTTCTTGGAGAGTTTTTCTAACCCTTTGTAGTTCAAAGACAAGACAATCATTAAGGATTACCCTCCAGGGATACCGCTTCTCTAAGTTCCCCCACAATTGACCTTTGAGTCCTTGCTTTCACATCTCGAACTTCCCTCTCTTTGGCCAATTGTAAAAATGGCTTATGGCCTTTACCTTTGTGCTTGGAGCCATCAACACTCATGCATAACCCCCTAGTCTTGACATATAAGAATCCTCTAGACCCCCTTTCTGACACCTTATATAATACCTATGATCCTACACTTACGAGGATAAAGGTAATGGCAATTCATTTTCTTTAGACGACAAGATAGGCTGAGACAAAAAAACTAGTCTTCAAAGGAGGCCCTTTCAGAGTCCCTTATTTAATTGAAGGGAACTTTTTTTTAATAACAAACCCTAAATCCCTTTAGATTTTCTCTCATCCCACCTAGTTTGCATTGGACCAATTCCTAGATTGCCCTAACCTAGAAAACACAAGTCTATTAGGAGAAAAATGTAATGAAATGAGATTCTCAAGAGCTTTACCTAGAATATCCACCACATCTTCCTCAAAGCTCTCTTCTTCATTAGAAACCGACCTAACACCAACACCGCCTTTATTATTAAGGAGCACATGGTCTATTTCTATGGAGGGAGCCTTCAGATTTAAAGAACCATTGTGGTCTTGACCTCCACCTTTTTAACAAAGGAGACAAAATCATGCATTTCCCTAATCCCATTTGATAAAATATCCTTTCCCAACTTATCATTAATCTTCTCCGCCCATATCTTCCTCCTGAAGGAGACATAACAATTTGTTGTTATATGGCCATATGCATGACACCGATTGCAATTCAAAAGGACTCCCTGATAATCTATTTTTTTTATGGTGAGTATAGTTTCCTCTCAGAAGAGATTATTGATTCTACAAGACTTGATTGCATTTCCAACATAACCAAGATCCTAGCCACAGACATCACCCTAAAAAATAGGTAAGACATATCCACCTCCACAAAGCTTCCAAATGAATTTCCTACTTGCTATGAAATAATCATCATGCCAAAATTTGAAATATAAGCTCGATAGCTTTACAAATATTGGGACTAGATCATTTATTTCCATCACACATCAAACATGGAGGAGAAACATTTTAGGAATAGGGTAGAAGAGTATCGCTGCCATGATCCCAAATGGATTTTTAAAGCGTCATTTTCCGAATTGAAACAGAAAACTAACCATCCATGAGGAAGGATACAAGAAGATGGAGTTGAATCTATAATTCTTCACCAAACATCGACAACCCATTTCTTTAGACTAGACTCTTCTACCCTACAACCTACAAAACGACCCACCAGAGTTGTCGCTCTTGTCATGACAACCTCCTTCATTTTAATACCTTCACCCAACACTAGATATACCGATGTAGCCTTTTTTTATGCACCTCTTATGCTGCTTGTGTTTCATACCCTAGGGAGAATGTATTCCATCTCTATCTCGAATGGTCTCATATAGGGGTTTCCCCTAGTTTGTACACTACTCCTTGTCGAAAAACTTTTTTGCATCACCCAAGGTTGGATCAAAAATCTTGTAATCCTTTCTTGAGCTGTTGTTAATGCATGTTGTGCTAGTCTTGGCAATATCGTACATAATTTTTTCTTGGGATGCATGATGCTCCTTATCAAGTAATCATCTAATCAAATCCCAAGGATGGACCAGAACACACGTACACCGCCCCTAAGACCTCATTATTACCAACCTTGGGTGTCTTGACATCAAACCTTGAAAACCTTGCCTTTGATTGTAAAGTATTGGCACTTGGAGAGCTCGAATGGTTTATCCCATTATATTGCGCCTTCGAGACAACTTGATCATTCAATGCTGTCGAGACCTCTAGAGTTTGATCGAAGTCCAAGGTTCCAAGAGACACCCTAACTATACCTTTGGCTCATCTGAATCCATCGTTTTTAATACTTATAAATAATAATACTATTATAAGTTAGTCCATAAAAATTGCAATATAAAGAGATAAAACATTTCACTTATGAAAATAGAATATAGGTGGGGAGGATAATAGCCATCCCATAATCACTCCTAAGCCCATTTGTCAAATATGATATTTACATAAAAACATTGTTAATGCTTTTTTTGTTGTAAGCTACACAGTTTTATTAAAATACAATGGCAAAATTTACAAAATTAACCCTAGCTGTATGAGGACTTAGGAGGTGAAGCCACCCCCCATGCCTCTCAAAAACTAAGGACCGTCTATGAAAACCAAAGATGAGACAACTAACCGAGTACCGAGTTTGGGACATAATTACATGATAAATTTAAAAGTAGATAGAGACATAGACCTAGACATAGACATAGTTTGTAGACATAGAAATAGTCCATAGACATAGTTACAGAGTTTAAATTTAAAAATAGCCATGACAGGCTTGACAAATTTTGCAAAAAAACCTGAAATGAGAAGTCGTTTCTGCAGATGAGGAGAGCATTCTTCAGGATGGTGGAATTTCTTCAATAATGGGGCACACCCATTGTTCTTCCTGCGAAGGCTTGGATGAGTTGGTGGCGGCCTCAGGAGCGGGTAGAGTTGGTAGTTGCCGCTGTTTGGGCTTCTGGCTTGACATGTTCTTCAATTGTTTGAAGAGCGGCTCCACCGTCAAAGGGATGGGGAAAGGCGATGCCTGTGGAGTCTTAGTCGTGCAACCTATTGCACTCCCACTACCTCCTCCCCCGCAACCAACATGCACCACACCCCCGGTCGCGTTGCCACTGCCACCTCCTCCCAAATCATGTTTGCCTTCACCCAAACCACCATGGCACGTGATGCCAACCATGCCCTTCCAAGCGAACGAATTATCCATGGCCGTGAGCTGAGAGTTAATTTCAACCAATCTGGTTTTCATGGCATGGACTGAGTCACGGGCATCGAACCAGTTGTTGAGCATGTCCTCGACTAAATTGCATAACATATTTTTGATGAGCCAATAGTGATTTACCTGGCCTCCTCCCTGTCCGATTGCTAGCTTCTGGTTGAGGACCCTTGCCTCCCAGTCTTCAACAAGGATGCAAACTCAAGGAGAGATGTGGTGTTCGTAGACAACAGTGACCTGAAGGCTACAACCATGCTGGGCTTTGCCCCTGCCCGAGCTCGCTCTACGCGGCGTTCCCGTCTGTCACGACATGATAACCAGATTGAACCTCTCCTTATTGAACCTTGTGGGTTGTGAACTGCGGCAAAATCCTAACCAAACAATGGTGCCAACTTGAGACGGAGGCCGAACTTCCAGACGCACAAAATACCCAGAATAGCTCGGAGCCGAGCAGAACCCAACCAAGATGGTGAAAGAATTCTCCATGGCACACATATCCTCTGTCTGTTCTGCCATCGTACCTGTGGGCATTAAATTACACAGCAGAGCCATGAAATCTAGGAGGAGTACATGGTGTCTCCAGACCATGTCGCAGGTGCCGAAGGGACATGTGATCACTCACCCACACATGAGGAGCTTTGAATGTTCTGGGGACTCATGATGTCCTTGTTGATAGATGTGCTAGACACATGCAGCTTTCCACGCGGCGGGTACAGCGGCCGAGGCATGGCGTGTCGACGATCACCCGAGCTGTCACCCACATCCGGGAATTGTTAATGCTTTCTTAATGTACTCCTATATTCTTATTAAATAATTAAAAATTACACTTAACGATTTAAATCCACACTTAAATTAGATTTATGTTGATGAATGCTAAGGTAGCTTAAAGCTTCACTTAAGTCTACTTGTTTTTGAAGAGTACACAATCATATCATTAGAAATACTTACTCTAGTGAAGACAATAACATACCAAACTTTCATAAATATAACACTCACAATGGGAGTATAATATGGGGCACTCAAATTGCCCTATTTTTTTTTTTAAGATGTGTTACCCTTTTCTACATGTGTTTTTAAAATTCGTAAACAAAATGTACGAAAACTCCTGGGGACAAAGTTTCCAACAATGAGATGGAACTATGACTTTTATCATAACTCATTTAGAATTTAGGTGTAATCTTTGCCTTGAATACTTCTTATCTCACATCCTTCCAATGAAAATAATATTTAACTTTTAAGATCATATATAAATGATTAAATTTTAACGTAATGTTTTTTTTATAAGTTCGTATAGTTTTAAAAAAAGATGAAAAATTGTATAGAGGGGAAAGATCCATTAAACAACCAGAGATGAGTTTACATGTTAGCTGCAAGCAACAATACTACCTCTAGGGAAAAATACATAAACAATTCTATCAAACCTTATTCCAAAATCTTAAGTAGAGAAAGTTTTTGTATAGATCCCCCATAGGGCCTGGGGTTATGACTGCCATTAACCATCCAAAAATAAAGGACTAGAGTCATGAGTCCTAAAAAAATATGACAAAACTAACCTTAATCATCATACGAGAGAATGCCAAGAGGAGGAATTGAGTGATCAACACATTGATTGCGATTTTGGATGCCATAAGGCTCACCCCGTACCACCTTAGGAGGTCGGACGCTCGACGGTTCGTTAGGAGAGCGCCTAGAGGACTTGTGAACCCACTCAGAATTCACTGAGACATAGCAAAAGGATTTTCCTATTAACTCATGGCATAGAATGTTGAGTTTGGAATTGGTTCTATTCTTCGAATCCACTAGGGCATGAGTGAAATGCCGCATCCAAATTTCCAGCTGGTCCATGCGCACATGCAGATTGAGCCCCCGCAAGCCCTCTTGAAAATGCCCTTCCTCATAGCCTGATATTGTTTTCCCAAGAAGGGCCTTGGTTTTCTAGGATAGTCCTAAGGTCCTTGGTTTTCTAGGATAGTCCTAAGGTCCACGTCTAGCAAGTTACTCTGGTGTAAGCAACACCAACATCATCCACCATCTTACCCATCTTAGCAATTAGCTTGTCAGGCTAGGGCTGTGACGACGTTCCTGAAGTCTAGTTTCCATGTCATGTAGATGTTGTTGAATTGACAAAGGAACCATATCATCGAAACAAGCCTTAGCTTTGTCTTTATAGCGGATAACTTGAGGAATATGGGAGCGTTGAGGATCGACTTTAATCCTCCGCTCAGTAGTCTTTGTGCAAACCATGATTGAGGTAAAGTGAGCCAAGGCAGGCAATGCGACCAATGTAGAACATAGGGCCAAGCTAGGAAAGGAGAGTGGATTTGGGGCAAAAGGAGAAAGCAAAGAACTCTTCTATTTGTGCGACTTATTCATGTGCCAAACCAAATTCTTCAAGGTGGTACTTAGATTAAGGAGGCATGGAGTCACCATGAGTGCTTAAAGCCAAGGTCATATCCTCCACATGAGATCATAAAAATCTCTAGAGCTTCGCTCAGGATTGCTAGTTCGAGTCATAATACCTGCTTTTTCATCACTATCAGTGTTCATTAAGAGGTAGAAAGTTCACATTCCTAATACTTGCCCCTTCTTGGTGACGTGTGGAAAGACCATGAGTAAGGCACCTTGGCATGTTCATGGCACCCAACGTAAGGACATCATAATGTTTTTTAACTTATTTTATAAAAAATATATTTGTAACACTTTTCAAAACAAATATAATTCAATATCTTTCACTTTATTATACATCGAATTAATTAAATAAAATTATTAATAAAATTAAATTGATGCATAAAATTCCTTCAATTATGGTATAGAAATTTGTTAAATGGAGACCCTTTATTTGTGGTACCACACTTAGCAATTTGACTACTTAATATAGAATACAATTTTAGGTTTTAAAATTAAATAAAATGAAAATAAGTAAATTAAATAAGAAAATTCTCGTAATTAAAAAATAAAATAAATAAAAGCTTACATTGGCATTTAGAAAAATGTAAACCTATGTTGGGATATTTTGTAGTCTTTCGAGGAAACTTACAGAAGTCATCGTTATCCAAATACATAAACTGTAGTTAAGTTAAATTAATCGCAGTTAAAGATGGCAACAGAATCAAGCTACCGTAACTAGGGTTAAGTAACTAAAGTTAGCAGTGTTCACCTTTGGTGTTGGTTCTTTTCCTTTTAAGATGACCGCACGAAGAGTATCTGTGTTATCGTAGTAGCAGAACAGTTCGTCGGGGATTGAATCCAGGTAATGGCACCGTTTTCATCAAGTTTATTATTTTGAAATCCTCAAAGAGCTGTATCCGATTAATTTGATGAAAAATCGAGTTCAGTCATATTGAATTTTGTTTTCCTGTAAGTTTTAGCAGGATGGTTTCTGTAAACTGCTTAGACTAGTTGCCTTTGTAGAATTTTCCCCAATTTGTTTTAATTAGGCTCTAAGTTTAGCTGAAATGGGGTTTTCTCACTAGTTTGAGGGTGATTTTGCTCTGGTTGGTGCAGAAAAGCTTTTGAAGATGGAGCGAAGGAGAGTACTAGCGTGTTTCGTAGTTTTGATGTATTTTTTCTCTTCTGTTTCTTGTGATAATGATGGACTTGTAAGGGTTGGGCTGAAAAAGAAATCGCTGGATCTTAAAACCCTACGTGCTGCTAAGGCTTCGATGCGTGAAGGTTGTCATGCTGACGCACTCGCTCGGAAGTTTGGTCTCCAGGGGGGTCCGGGTTTCGAGTCTAACGATAGCGATTATGTGTCATTGAAGAATTACTTGGACGCCCAGTACTATGGAGAGATTGGAATTGGGACCCCAGCTCAGAAATTTACTGTCATATTTGATACCGGCAGTTCAAATCTTTGGGTGCCGTCGTCTAAATGTTACTTCTCGGTAAGCATTCGATTCCATTTAAGTTGGAGTATTTCGTACTGTCTGTTTGCGTTGGTTAGGGTTTAAATTTAGTGATTTCATCAATTTAGAAGCAGTTCGGTGAGCTTAGGCTTTCAGATATTTTCTTATTGACATGTACTGTTAATTTGGGCATAGGTTAGTCTGTATATTGTTTTTTATCAGCAGAATTTCCTAAAATAGTGGGTTGCATTACACGTCTGAAATAATCGCTTAAATTTGGATTAATTTGGCCTACTTTTCGGTACCCCCTGCGCAGCTGGCTTGCTATTTCCATTCAAAGTACAAGTCATCCGAGTCAAGCACTTACAAAAAGAATGGTACTTTCTTCAAGCCCTTGTCTCCTTATTTGTCTGTAATCTAAGTCATCTGGTTCGTGTTGGTTTCTAAATTTGGTCATGACTCGCCATGAAATATGGAAAATATTGTCTAATGCAAAAGAGTGAGAAAAGTTGCCTTATGTGTCCCGCAAAGATTACTGATTGAATTTTGTTAAATCATCAAATACAGATAACTCCTATTTATTTTTATATCTGATCCAAATATATGTCAAATTTAATGTCAGTCTGCGTGTCAGAACATTGTATATATGTATGGATTTTTGAAGTTGAAAAACAGATTCTTAATCACTATTACATGAATTTTATAAAAATACTTGGCTTGAACGTTGTACGTACGTATATGTTTTTGAAGTTGCAAAAACTGATTCTTAATGATTGGTCTATGAATTTTATAAAAATAATTTCCTGTCTGATTTTTTACTTTTGCCATTTTATTTGACAGTGGATGTTTGAAGAATTTTGATTATTTTCTTTTGGAAATGTCAAATGTGTTAACTAAGGTCATAATTAGAATGTTGAAAAACATGCATTTTATAATACATCACTATCTTTTGGAATTGGAAGTAATTCTTCTCTACTTCCTGGAAAAAAATCATAATTTTAGTAGATAGAAAAAAATTACATTTCTCATATGCTTGGTAGCATGTCTTAGAAACCTTCATCACGATCTCTAGATTCGGAACAGATCTAAAGACTCTCTCATAACAGTTCAGCAAGTATCCTCAGCGTTACAAATATGCCAAGGACCTGCACAGCCCATATAATGCGAGAGTCACCGCCACTGAAGCATTATTCGTATTTATCTTCGATATAGTATTTACACTTTTCCTAAGCACTACATATTGATGAAAAACTGTGTTTTCATTGCCTCTTTCTAGCCAAAGAGCTCTACTTTTTAACCTTCAGAGAGTCTCTTTGTCTGCCAGTATCTTTCTTTTCCTTTGCTCCAGTTGGTTAACCCTACCCCTGTACTCATTGGGTAAACCAGTCATTTCTTGGAAATATAAATTATTTAACTCTGCCTCAGTATTTTTTGTTAAGTTGATTTACCCTAGGAAAGTACATCCTGGAACCTTTGAGTACTTCCCAGATTCATGGATAGTATATGGGGTATACCATTGGCCTTGATTATGGAGCCTAACCCAGATTCATGGATAGTATATGGGGTAAACTGTTGGCCTTGATTATGGAGCCTAACCAGGAGGGGATCAAGAGAGTTGAACCTCTAACCTCCCCAACTTTGAGGGGAGATCTCATCAGTCTTTCTTATGATTGATTGAACTAACTGTCAGGGCTAATTTGCCTCAATATCTACAATCTCATGCTCATTGTTTTTGTTTATTCTGATGTGTCCAGTGTAAAGCTTCTGGCTTAATCCTCTTTAAGTTTAAGTTATCAACTGTAGAGCTGCTGACATATTAGAGGACCCATCATAAGGCATCCACTTATCTTTGACCAATTTCATAAATTCTTCATTCTCCAACAAGGCTGAATAAACTTAAAGGGACTCGGGAGTTTTCTCTCCATTGATGCAATCTTAAGGAAAAAGGGAAAATGATCAGACCCCCCCCCCCTGCGCTTTGAAGTTCCAACCCACTGTCCAACCCTCATCTGTTCATTTATTATGGCTTCAGTAGAAGAAACTGATCCAATCTCTTAGCCATTCTGTCCCCACCTAACCCTTTGTTCCTCCAGGTGGGTCTTACCTTAATAAGTTCTACATTATAGTTATACAAAGCCACCTCCAGTTTCCTCAAAAAGAAGTGAGACACAGAATCAACTTGGGCAGAACCCTTACTTAAGATCTACGAGTTAAAAATTGGGACCTCATCGGACAATGGCATTCTCCTGTCTGGAGTTCAAACTAAATACTCTTTCCCAATACTTTGCCCCCTCAAAATAGGGACCACATATGTTCAAAACAGTAACCCTTTTATCCAAGTCCTGAGAATAGAATTTGGCTCCCAACCTGAGTCAATGGACCAGAAATTAGAACAGGCTAAGACCCTAGCTCTCCAACCAGTGATTAACCCTTCCAATCTTCCTTTAGCAGTTTACCCAGGCCCTCCAACCAGTGATCAACCTTCCCGATCTTCCCTTAGCATCTACACAGATGAATTCCCACCCCCCCATAAGTTTATCCAGATCTGCAACTACTTTATCACCAAAATTGGAAGTAATTCAATGTCAGCAAAACATGAATTCATCAAGTCACTTGACACGGGGACATGGGAGACGGGGATTCGAGTGTCCGACACGGACACGCTGACTCCTGGAATCAGGACACGTAGGACATTATATATATATATTTAAAAAAATTATATATATTAAAAATTTAAAATTATAGACATATAGATCCATTTTTTTTACAAATATTCAATATAAATCAGAATCAATGCACATTTAACATTAGTATTACACATTTACAAATCAAATCAGTAATCACAATCATATTATGAGACACATAGATATCATAGTCATAGATCAAGATGTCAATACTCATGAGTCAAAGACTCAAAACCATATTTCTCATTAAGGCATGAAAATCAAAACCTATACATTATAATCATATAATGTATTACATAGATGTCGGAATGCCACTGGCAATAGTAAATACAAAAAGGTGTAGATCAAAATAGAAGAATGAAGAGTCTCATCTATCAATAGTCGTCATCCTCCTCCATGCCTGAATCAACAAACTCATCACTGCTCTCCTCCTCCTCCTCCTCAACCATGATAGGATCAATATCTGCTGGTGTGGAGGATGACCCCTCCCCTCACTATCATCAAATGCCACCGGCTCTAGCACTGGATCATTAAGATCTAGGTTGGCTAATGCCAACTCAGTACTACTGTCCAAACCCATATCATCAGGAAAGACATCCTACATCTTTGTCTTTCCCTTCACTCACTCCTCCCTCTTCCTGTAAATAAGACGAAGGTTGGTGTGCACATAGACCATCGTCTCTGCTCTGGACTGCTCAAGCCTGCTCTTCTTCAAACTGTACAAGTTGCCATATGTGCTTCAATTCCTCTCACAACTAGAGTATGATGCATAGTTGCACGAGTACCACTCTCGGGATTTTGGTAACCCGTACCCGGCGTTTCCCCGCTCCTGGGAGCTTGGGAGCTGGTACGAAACGTCCCCTTTTTTATGGGAGCTTCCTTGGGAACTTGGGAGCTTTTCGGGAACTTGCTTTTGCCGCTCCCTTTTTATTGGGAGCTTGTAGAAGCTCCCTGTCTGTTTGGGAGCTTCCAAAAGCTCCCAAACAGACAGGGAGCTTCTACAAGCTCTCGACCATGTGGAGGCCAAAATCATAAGAAAAGTGTTGAAAATCAATTGAATGATTGAAGTTTATTGTGTCAAGAAATCACCAATAATAAAAATTTCAATTGAATCTATCAATAATGCCATTTTTTTATTTTCAAGGTTATATAAATAAAGAGGGCCCACACCTCTTAAATGTTTAGATCCATTCACACTCAATATATGTTGCAAGTGTACTTAAGTGAATATACATGGATTTTTTACAATACTAAGATATTAAACTACTTTAATTCATATCTCAAATGATTACAACTAGCTTATGTTATTCATACTGACTGATATAGCAATTTAAGATCATAAACCATATCAAATTCAAGATACCAAAAGATTTGAAAGTTTCTTAGTTGAACTTAAAACAATCAAGTTCATTCAAATTAGAAGTAAGTAGTAGTTACCATAAAAAAAATGCAGACTCACCCAATAACTAAGAACTATTAGGAGCAATAATACAAATGGAGTTGGAACAAGGAATTAGAAAAATATTGAATCTTACTATTTATGAAGCTATTGGTGCTTCGTACACATATATGCAACGTGCTTTTACAAACTCGTACAATGAGATTTGTATAATGTGGACCTAGAGGTGTGAGCAAATTTAAAAAGAATAAATTTCATGACACTACTAGAGGATTAAGAGGATAAAATAGTTTAAGCTATAAAATTAATCAATTATGTATTTTTTAGCTTTATTTTTTTAAAATATATTTAAAAAAATTAATATATATTATTGCCGCTCCCAACCTTATGATTCCTATAAATTTGGGCGAAGCTTCTAGCCGTATCGGATACTTGTGTTCGCGTACCCGACGTACCCGCGTTCCAGAAACTTGTGCAACATAGGTATGATGTAACTTGAGAGATGATCCTCAAGGCTAGCTTTTGCAGAATAGGGCATGTTGCCCTATGAGTTGCCCACCAATTATAGGGCTTCTTAACTCCCCTATCTCCAACCACATCATAGCCTCCAAATCTCCCAGTAGCACAGGAAAACTCTATAAAGCCCGCCTCCACCTCATCAAGTAAGTCTCTATCCTGAAATAGCTGCCTAAATGCTATCTTCCTCCCCTGTGAAATCTCTCCATCCATGTGAGGAGGGACTCTATGTGAGGTCCCACCAGTGAGCCATTCTTGACTGTAGAACTTGGGGTTCAAGGAGTGGGCCAAGCAATGCAACGGTGTACAATTCTTATCCCACCTGGAGATAAGAATATCCTGAATGGTGGACCATAAGTTCTTTGTTGATGTCTCATACTCGGGACACTCATTTTCCATAACAATGGTCCTCATGGACTCAATCATTGAATCCCACCCCTCATAAACATCCGCTGGGATGGGTTGGTTCGTGTCTGCAAAGCACGACAAAGAAATGAGTGGCTCCATGATCTTAACGGTAAGATCCACCCTCTCCCACCAAACATCATCCAATATTGTGTCCTTCACCTTTTTTGAAGCACTTTGATCTGTATTTCTCCAGAAAGACAAATACTCTGAAATCAGCATGGACCCAAGAGCGGTTTTGACCTTCCTCAACCTCTTGAGCATGGTGAACGAGGAAGCAAACCGAGTATCTACAATCTTCAGCAATGGAAGATGTGTGTACTCTTTGTAGATGGTGAGGGCATTTGTATGGTTTTGTACAAAGTTACGGATATGGTATGCATCCTCAATACTGTTGCCAATCCATGTCACATATGAAGAAATGGATTTGAGTGATAAGTTCAAGGAATGGACAATGCAAGGTGTCCAAAAACCTGTAAGAGCAAAAAAGACAAGTATAAATGACTCTACAACACTAACAAGTTAACAACTCAAATCATTAACAATGAAAGGTGTCATAATTGAAAATATCTGTGGTTTCCACAATCATGCCAGCGGTCTTGCAAACAGGTGCATTGTCCGTGATGATTTGTACACAAGAATCAACACCTACTTCTTCAATGGTTTTGATGAATAACTCACCTATAAAATATGCATCCTTGTATTTCCCAAGAGCATCCACCGCTTTCAAGAACAACGGTCCATTTTTGGAAGATACCATGAAATTGATGAGTGGATGGCGTGCTGGATCTGTCCATCCATTGGAAACAATACTCACTCTAGATGAGGGCCATGATGCTCTAATTGGCTCAAGAAATTTGTCCACCTCATTCTTTGCCTTAACCAACAATGTGGTTCTAAGCTTCTCCGAACCAGGAGGCACATAACCAGATGGAGCTCGTTCACTGAGACTTCGACACATCTCAAAAAACAATGGTGATCGTGCAACATTGAATGAGATGAAGTTGAGGTAGAAAAAGAATGTAATGGTCAGGTCTACCTCTTCTCGTGACTCTTGGTGGAAAATCTTGTCCATTGGACCACTTGGCCTCTTTTTTGCTAGATGTGGATCACCTCTGCTAGGTGGAAATGGAGGCCGAATTGTAGAGGGTTTCCTTAAGAATGGAAGAGGATCCTCATCCTTTTTCTTGCTTGCTGCTGCTACATTCCTTGTGCCTTCTTGATCCTCCTTTCCCATTTCTTTCCTTTGGATAACACTCACACCTTTACATGAAGAAATCCCACAATTAGGACGGGCCAACAAATGGCTCTTGAGTCTTAACTCGGTAGTATGTGCTCTCGAACTCATTCTTGCAAAGCAAGTCCAAGACACATTGCCTCCCTCACCTAGCTTTGCCCCGAGCCCTTCTTTCCTAGTCACACACCTCCTCAAAGGGTGTTTCTTCTCTTGGGCTTGTTGTCTTGTTAAAACAGGGTTCAATGGAGCATGAGCTCCACTAGCAGCAGATGCAGCACTAGCAAGAGGAGTAGAAGATCTTGTGTTTGGAGGAATAGGAGGAGAGACATTAGATGGGGCATTTCTCCCTTTCCTTTGCTCTTTAGCTCCTCCCCTAGCTGAATGAGACATTGTTCTTCTTGCTTGTTGGTTGAGCTTGCAATCCACCCAACCAAATCCACCTTCACTTGCAAAACAAACCCTTCCAAATCCTTTAGCACCCTTCCAAAGCCTTCAAAGCCTCTTCACCTGCAAAAAAAAAAACACTCTTAGAGCTCTCCCACAAATTACAGATGAAAAAAAAAGTGAAAAAAACGCGTTTTTATGGGCCCAGCCGTCAAAATCGTGTCCTGTTTTTGGGACACGATGGGACAGTGCTCAGACTCGCCTGTCCGAACACGGGACATGATCTATCAACGTGTCCGTGTCCGACACACAGACATGGGTCACGTGGCCCTAAATGGACGTGTCTGGTTTCTTAGGAATTCAATGATCCTCAAATGGATTCTCTAAAGGTTGTTAATGCCTTTATGGAGTAGTTATTTTTGGGATTCATTTTTTTATTTCCGTTATATTTTGGGTTACTTTAGCAAGTGGGCAAGGAAAGCTTTGGCAATTGCTTCGCAATTGATGTGCGTTTTTTATTGGTTGTGAAGGAAAATCCTGTGAAATTCAGTATGGCAGTGGTGCAATCTCTGGATATTTGTCTCAAGATGATGTCACAGTTGGGGACCTTGTTGTGAAAAATCAGGTTGGCAAATTTTTATTTCAAAAATATCCAGCAAGTTCAAGCTTTTTTGTCCCTAGAGTATTTTGAAAGTTATGTGGTCATTTTTTTGGCACAGGTTTTTACTGAGACTACACGTGAGCCAAGTCTAACATTTTTACTGGCCAAGTTTGATGGTCTTCTTGGGCTTGGATTTCAAGAAATTGCAGTTGATAATGTTGTTCCAGTCTGGTGAGTAACTTCTTTAAGTGATCCATGAACTACCTTAGATTCTCCTTCCAAAATATGTAATTTTGTTTTCTTTTTCTTGGTAATTTTTTAAATAAAGGAAACTTTCATTAATATACAGGATTTGGTTTTAAGACAGATGTATAATCACTATGAAGTAGATTCCTGTTGTGACGTTGTCCATATAAACTATAAACTTAAAGCTCAGATATCAGTAGTGCTCCATGCTTTGCCTGTAACTGCGGGCACAGAAAGAAAATTCAAGAATTAAATGTCCATTCATGAGCCAGATTCACATGCCAGATTTATGGAATCTTTAGTACACATCACAGTGAAGCCTTTGGAAAGTACTTTTATTGTCTTTTTTTGACAAAGCTGATAATCACAAGTACCAGACATGTCTTATTTAATTAGCCAATACTGAGTCCTTTTGTTCTCTTCTGAAGAATATCCTTTGATGTGCTAACAAGAAAAGGAAGTGAACTTTGCAAAAAATGTATTTTGGCTGAAACAGTCTTTCTGCTATGAACAGGTATAACATGGTCAGCCAAGGCCTTGTCAAAGAACCAGTCTTTTCATTTTGGATGAACAGGAATTTGGACGAGGAAGAGGGAGGAGAGATAGTATTTGGTGGTGTTGATCCTAATCACTTCAAGGGTAAACATCAATATGCACCTGTTACTCGAAAGGGTTACTGGCAGGTATGTAATACAATCATGTTAGGTTTCCAGGTTTAAGATTGACTGTATTTAGGGTTAAACGCATGCATACCATGTTCTTTGTATGAGTCATAGTTACTAGTGTCAAGGGATTATTCCACTCTAATAAATTGATGTTGCTATTTCCTTCAGTTTGACATGGGAGACTTCCTCATTGATGATCAATCAACGGGTCTGCATACAGCTCATCTTCTTCAATTGAGCACATGATTGCTTCTTAAGGAATCTTATGAAAATATTGATGGCATTTTATGAACATTTAACTGCAGGTTTCTGTGCTGGAGGTTGTGCTGCTATTGCAGATTCTGGAACTTCTTTGCTGGCTGGTCCATCGGTAAAGCTTGCAAATCTTTGATCATTTGGAATTTTCATGTACAGTCTTTTCTATGTCTGTGCACAATAAAGAATATAAACTACACAGGGTTGTGGCACATCTGATGCTTGTATGCTCATAAACAATCAACGAATGCTCAATAATGCTCATTTGATACACTATCTTTGTAGTTTAAAAGATATACAGTTGAACCGATTTCAAGAATTTTCTCAGTATCAAGGACCTAAGGGAGATAATTTTCTTTTTTTTGTTTTATTACATTATTTAAGCCAAGCATGTCTAGCTGCTGTTGTAATTTGCTATACAAGGAAGGCTCTTCGCTTTGTTGCTTCTATGCATTGTTTTACTAAACTTCCACCCTAGCCCTATATGCAATGCTTTAAAGACCATGTGCTGCTTTTATACTGAGCTTCCTAATAATCTGTATTTGTGATGTTCATGAATGTTGTTCCATTATCATTGTCGATCATGTTTGCTATGATTTTCAAGTAAACTGGCTGAGGTGTTTCTGTGAATTATTCAAATGCAGGGCATTATAACACAAGTCAACAATGCTATTGGTGCCTCGGGTATTGTCAGCCAGGAATGCAAAACAGTAGTGTCACAATATGGAGATGTGATTATGGAGCTCTTAATGGCACAGGTATGTGTTTAATTTATCAAAGCGTATCTGAATCATTCTATGAAAATGTCACATGTAAGATTGCACCTTTAATACGATTAACTTCTTGGCATAAAGAGAACTGGACAACTGGATTGATGTCTGTTAGTTAGGTAGGATTTCTTGGGAGTCAGCTGACAATAGAATTGCAGCTGCTTCTAAAATGACAAATGAGCTGCATTGTTTACAGACAAATCCTGAGAAGATCTGCTCACAGATTGGTTTGTGCTCTTATGATGGCGCAAGAGATGTTAGGTGAGATTCCTTTTAGGTTTTCTTCTGTTGAAATTATTGTACATAGTCTAACTGTGTACTCATTAATAATACCTTTTTGGGATACTCTGCATGTGAATTTTTTTCCCTGTTAAGATTTATTGATAATGCTGAAAATGGTTGATCTCTGCAGCACAGGAATAGCTAGCGTATTAGAAAAAACCCATGAAAAAGAGACATTGTCAAGCATCAGTGACGGTATGTGCACTGCTTGTCAGATGGCAGTTGTGTGGGCACAGAACCAAATATCCCGTAACCAGACTAAGGAACAGATTATGACCTATTTGAGTCAGGTAATAAGAGTTGATGATTTTTTTTATTTTACAAGGATGCTGAGATTTGTTTTAGCATCAATTATTCTAATATCAGTGTTTATAATATTCCTGAATGTATTATTCAGCTCTGTGACCGATTGCCCAGCCCTAATGGAGAATCAGTTGTTGACTGTGATCAAATATCAAGCATGCCGACTGTTTCGTTTTCAATTGGAAATAAAACGTTCAGTCTTACACCAGATCAGGTTTGGTTCAGTCCCAAATAAACAAATGCTATTTGTTGTCCGATTCACCCTGCAGTATTGATGTCTTGTCTATCATCTATGGTTTGTTGTTTATAATCTCAGTTTGTTGTAAAATAGGTTGCTGGGACCTCAGCATTGTAGGAGATATGTAGAAGGAAGGCATTTATGTTAGAAATGTGCATTTGAATAGAAGTTGCAGACATGCCCTGCTTTCTGTAGAGAACATACTTCTTTTGAGTTCTATACTTTGATTCCTAAATTTGCATTGTACTTTCTTGAATTGTAAGTAAACAAATCAAATATCCTTGTTACAATTTTGAATTTTCCAATGAAAGACCAAACCCCTCCCCTTTGTTTGGGTTCTATTATGATATTATCTTTTTGTCTTTGCTAATGACAACTGCTTGGCAACTGCAATAGCTGCTTCTTATGGTGCCTACATATCATAGTATATTTGTATTTTGAATTTGGTATCTTGTGGGTTTGTTCATCTGAACGCATCCTTTTGAGGTAAGCATATAGGTTTATAAATTATAAGCTCAATACACGTCAATTCTCTCTTTTTCTGACCGCCAAGTTGTTAAACTAGCACTCTCCAACCACCTGCTCCTTCTCTCCCTCTAAAGCAAAACATACTGCTAAAGGGGCCATCTGTGTTATCATTTGTGATCAGACTTGTCTTCCTACTGTAATTAAACTCAGTATTCTATTTGTCAACTCGGGATGTTTTGTCAATTTAAAAGTGATCCTTGTCTTTTGGAATGGCAGCTTGAGTCAAAGAAAATTGAACTGTTTTCTTTTTAAAATCCTCGGTTTTGTTCCCATCTGGAAATATTTGGGTCGTCTAACCAATTGAGTTATCTCTCACTAAAATATTTTCTATATCCTCCGGCTTTTCCTTCCAGCATGGCTTTGGAGCGATCTCATCTCAAGACCACTATTTCTCTTTTCATTGGATTTAGCCTATAATCAACAGTAAAGAAACCCTGTCCTCAGTGGGATTGATGTATACGTAAATCCTATGTACCAGTTTGGGTTTTCAGCACTCTTTAGATTACTCTTGAATCTTGTATGTAAAGCTGTAATATTTAGTTTACTCTCAAAAAGGAGATTTGATATTGATGTTCTTTCAGCATCAGACTTCGACTATATAATTAGTGGCTTTGATGGTGCTCTACTTGTAGTACATTCGTGAAGTTGGTTGCTAATTAGTTTTGATGGTATTCTGGTTGCAGTACATTCTCAAAGTTGGTGAAGGTTCTGTAGCGGAGTGTGTAAGTGGCTTTATGGGCTTGGATGTGCCTCCACCATTGGGTCCTATATGGTATGTTACACAACTGGTTCTGTATTGTTTATTACATATTACTTACCTTTTCAGAACTTGGTTTAAACTTCAATTAAACCTTTTCAGTAGTACTTGTCTTAATGAATTATCACGTTGCAGGATTCTTGGAGATATTTTCATGGGAGTGTATCACACAGTGTTCGACTATGGAAACTTGAGAGTGGGATTTGCGGAAGCTGTTTGAGGATATAAATATAATGTTAGATGGTGCTACAGTGCACTATACTGATTCCAGTCTTCATCAGGGAACGAATCAAGCTCTTTTTAATAGTCTAGATATTCTCTCAGGTGCAGCCTAGGATAAGAACCATGCGTACTTCAAGAATGCTTTCTTTTGGTACTTTTGTTGATATATATGCTCATGTACAGCGAGGCTTACTCTCTATAGGTACTGGTGAAGTATTTTCAAGTAGAGGGATGGTTGATGTATATAAGTTTAGATGTTGGAAATCTAGTGTTTTCTAAATTGTTAGAATATATTTTCATTCTAATTTCTCTAATATATACCGAATTATGTTCAAGACATGTTTGCATAAAATTGCTTGTAAACCAATGCTAAGAAGTGGAATTCCCTGCTTCCCAACTGTTACACTTCATTTGGCTGTCATCATCTCATTTTCGGTTCTTCTTCAACCATGGCACGGAAAGCTTATATTAAAAAGCCTCGTTGAATGGATTTGATTTTTGCATTTAGAGTCATCATTCCAGATTGCCATCTGGGGATCATTTATCTATATAGTTTTTATAAATTTGCATAATTGATAACATAATTATATAGAAAATATAATCCGTTCAAGTAAATTTACATAATTATATTGAAAATATGATTTACATACAACGTATGTAAATCATATTTTCAATATAATTACTAATGCCAACGTATGTAATTATATTGAAAGCATATTATTAACCATCCAGTAGGTTGATGCGACTGCCATCCTCCCCTGTCGACAGCTTCCTGTTCAAGACTTTATTCTCCCATGCCTCAACCAGCGCCTGAACGTGACCAAAGATACGAGGTTCATAGTCCTCAGGAACAGGGATAGTGCTACTCCTTTGGGGTTTCGCACAACCCAAGTGGGCACGTGTGGGAGTACCACGCTGGCAGGACATGGCCGTCTACTTAAACCTTAGACCAGAATGCAGAGGGGAGAACGCTCCTTCACTGGTTTCGGAATAAAAACTACCAGCAGAGTTGACAGCAGCAGCAGAGAGACTATGATAAACCACCCTGAACTCTCAGCCGATATAACTATCCTCCATATCATAATGCGCGCGAAAAGCCTGCATCAAATTCTTGTCAGTCGCCATTAATTCGATCGGATGGGTCTTGAATGAGCTTGAGACGAGGTACCAGTTCCAGCTCTGTTCGCATGCTCCGACAAGACGCGAGAATAATCCTCAACGTTTGAAGGATCTTGTGTAGAGTGACGGCGTGCATGAGCGGGGAGGTGAGCGCACGTCGTAACACCGACAGAACCTGGGATGCGGAGATCACGACAAGTGTCAACAAGGATCATCGGGGAAGTAACGCCGGTGGAGTTGTTCAAATCCAGACACCGGGATTCCAGCTTGGCAACAAATGACGACGGTTGTAAAGGTGGACACGTGTTGCTGGCACCCACAGAACATTTGGCCTTGGTGTTGTCACCCACATCCAGGCGACATAATTAGTATTATATCAATGCGTATTCTCTTATTTATTAAATTTTCATAAATTAACATAATTAACATTAAATTAATGCTTTTAACACTAACATAGATACATATTACCTTGGAAGAGAAAATGTTGGCACTTCAAAGTATTTGATTCCTGGAGTTTAGAGAGTTTAACACTAACATAGATACATATTAACTTCGAAGAGAAAATGTTGGCACTTCAAAGTATTTGATTTTATCGAGTTAGACTTAAGAAATTACTACATTGAAATACTTTTATTGAGAAAAGTTAAAAAATTATTTACACTATTTTAATTTAATTTTAAGAAATTACTACATTGAAATAGTTTTATCTAGAAAAGTTGCATCAGATGGCACTTGGTAAAATCATGGGTTAGAAGAGGAAGTAGGACTTTAATTTTAGGAAATTACTACATTGAAATAGTTTTAGTTTTAGTTTCATCTAGAAAAGTTGGATCAGATGGCAAATGGTAAAATCATGGGTTAGAAGAAGAAGTAGGACTGGTAGTGGCTTGTCTAAGCATCATCATGTTAACATCCAAATGGTCTACTTCTTACAGTAACCCTATGGGCCTCTTCTTATTGGCCCTAAATAGTACCCTAAATAGTAAGAAGGGGATTGAGGTACTAAAGAGATTATAACACTGAAGGAAGATGAAGCGGGATTATTAAATATTCCTAACCCATTATTTTGTATGTGATAAAGTTATAGTCTAGATGCTTCCTAACTATTACTAGAGCTTCTTATACAAAAAAAACACTCAAAGGATATGGCTAATAAGGTCATTAAAAATGTATAAAATTGATGGCTGAAGAACCACATCAAGACAAGGAGAAGAAATAACATTGGCTATCTGCCAAGGTCAAAAGAAAAAGTCACCTAAAGGTTTAGGCCCGGGATGAACAAAGAGAGATGAGGAGGCCTAAGGAGAGGAACTGTACTCGATGAAGGTCCCTAAAAGGAGAAGAAATGTATGTACTTAAGGTAGGGTTGGGGGTTTTCATTTAGTGATAGTAGTATTCACATGTAAGGGTCGGTCAAAGAGGTTTTGAGCATCATGTCTCAAAGTAATTTTAAAATATTGTTGAGCATGATATGATGAATTAATTTTAATTCAAGATATTATTGTTGTGAATGTGAGACAGACTTGAGAAATTACCACATTGAAATACTTTTATCTAAAAAAGTTCAAAAATTATTAACACTATTTAAATTTAATTTTAATTCAAGATATTGTTGTGAATGTGAGACATCTCTGTACAAATAAAGTCAGACTTTAGAAATTACAACATTGAAATAGTTTTATCCAAAAAAGTTCAATTTTTTTGTAAGTCATTTTAATTTAATTTTAATTCAAGATATTGTTATGAATGTGAGACATAAATGGGACATGCAGGTCAAAGTTGTATTGCTTAATTAATTAATCATGAAGCAAAATACTTGCCATTTATCCAATTATTATAATTCACATTTATCATAAAATTAATATCTAATTTATTGCTATTAAGTTAATAATACATAATCCAATATATTATCCAGTGTTTTATAGGGGCTTGTCTTCCATGGGTGGGGAATGTGCTCCCTCGCTTTTACACGTTTTTGAAACGTGGACCTTTGGGAAACGTTTATCCATGCCCCCTTTTGGGAGAAAAGGTGTTCAATGCGTTTGGGGGTTTTGGACATCCCCAAAAGTTACCTCCATGGGTGGGGAATGTGCTCCCTCGCTATTACACGCTTTCGAAACGTGGACTCTTGGGGAAACATTTATCCTTGCCCCTAATGGGAGAAAAGGTGTTCAACATGTTCAGGGGTTTTGGACGTCCCCAAAAGTTACCCCCAATTTTCATGTGCAACAATAAAAATAAATGCAAATTAAAGTTATTAAAGTGTTATAAAAATTAAATCCTAAAATAGCCCAAGAGTCTAACACCTTCCTAAAAGCTACCTTCTCATGCTAGTTAATGGAGCACACATTTTTTGATGCTTATTTGAATATGATTCATTTCAGCTACTTTTCATTGTTTTAGTTTTGACTCTAGATGGTAGATACTAGATATAGATGATAGTGTGACTCTTAACTATTTAGTATATTTTGAGAAATTTTAATCACTATGATATTTTTCACTTTTTGGTATTTCTATGTTCTGATATCTATTTGACTATTTCAGACTTTAGAATTTGTTGCATCATCTTTCCAAAATTTGAAATTTGAATTTAGATATACATTACATAATGATAATAGTTTTAAGTTTTTACATGGTAATGATAACATTATTCAGTGTCTTCTACGAATTTGAAATTTGATATGGTAATAACTAATAGATGTACATTCCATAATGATGAATTTAATTTTTAGTTTCTTTTTATATTGTAATAATTATTTGTCGGGATTTATCATTTTTATATTTTAAAATAAATTTTAAGACTCCGGTGCCCCCAGTTTCATTGAAATTTCTTTAAAATTTGGGGTGGCTTCCACATGCCCCTGTGTGTGTTTCCTCGCTCCTGCGCTATCCCATCCCAAAAACTCCATGGAATATTGATATTATCGTCACAAATTATAGTCATACACTTTCCAACTATTTCAATTTGGGATTGTAAACTATAAAGCATAAATCCTACAAATAAACAAAAAATGTATTAATTCTTTGATTATGAAGTAAAAAAATTATTTAGTTAAATTTAATAGTTGAAGCCCATTTCATGTTGTAAAATCTTACAAATAGGCAAAAATTGCATTCATTAACTTATTATGAAATGTAGCTTGGGTGATTGCCTTTGTTAATGTTAAGCCTTTATTATGAAATGTAGCTGGGGTGATTGCGTTTGTTAACGTTAAGCCCCTATTGGATTATGTAATATGGCCATACCTTGATTCTTAAGAATATTAGATGTTGATATATTTATGGGTATAAAAAATAGTTATTTTTAAACTGTGAATAACTCTATATATATGGAAATTGAAATTGAAATTCAATGTATATTTAATAAATGTATTTTACAATCTATCAATTTTAAATTTGAACTCCATGGA
>LPNX010206307.1:159024-173411 GCA_001517045.1 Pseudotsuga menziesii | reverse complement strand
ATATTGATATTATCGTCACAAATTATAGTCATACACTTTCCAACTATTTCAATTTGGGATTGTAAACTATAAAGCATAAATCCTACAAATAAACAAAAAATGTATTAATTCTTTGATTATGAAGTAAAAAAATTATTTAGTTAAATTTAATAGTTGAAGCCCATTTCATGTTGTAAAATCTTACAAATAGGCAAAAATTGCATTCATTAACTTATTATGAAATGTAGCTTGGGTGATTGCCTTTGTTAATGTTAAGCCCTTATTATGAAATGTAGCTGGGGTGATTGCGTTTGTTAACGTTAAGCCCCTATTGGATTATGTAATATGGCCATACCTTGATTCTTAAGAATATTAGATGTTGATATATTTATGGGTATAAAAAATAGTTATTTTTAAACTGTGAATAACTCTATATATATGGAAATTGAAATTGAAATTCAATGTATATTTAATAAATGTATTTTACAATCTATCAATTTTAAATTTGAAGCTTACATGTGTTTGATTTTATAATTTCTTTTATATATTTATTCTTTTGAACCATTGGTCTTTAAAGAGCGTCTCTTGACAACAATACTTAATTCAATTAAGTTGACATAATGTGCTTCTAACACAATTAGCATTAAATTAGTTGGACCAATATTTTAAAGCAAAGAGTAAAAACATTGTTAACATTACATAACCTAGCTATTTTGAAATAATACTTTTCTTTTGGAAACACTTTTATCCTTATTTTTATGTAATATTTTTTAGTTGTGAATTCTTCATTGCCTAGTTATGTAATCTTCTTTAAGTGGGCATACTTGCTATGGAATCAATTGGTGTAGTAGCAACTCTTAACTTAATTGTTACATGATATGAATCAATCAGGTTGTTACAATGCATCAATCAATTAGGTTGATATAATGTGTCAATTCAAAGTAGATTGATATAATACATCAATTGTTGCATGATAGGTATTAAATCAATGGGGTTGTCACATTGTACGAATTAATTAGGTTGATATAACGTGTTAATTCAAAGTTGATTGATATAATGCATCAATTTAGAGTAACAGATAAAGATTTTATACATTATACAATTTGTTGTTGTTTTTAATCAATTCCTCTCTTTTAGGGAATGTTTCATCCCCTATTTGTATGATCTTCAAAATTTGACACTTATTTATATATATAATGGGGTTAATTCCATCTGTTATTATCTCATTTGGAGAAACAAAAAACACTTGTGTATTTTACAAAATTTGTTATTTTTAACCATTCTTTGCTGAACCTTTTTTGTATGATTTGATTTTTTTTTTTTTTTACGGAAACGGTTAAAATTTAATTAAACACTGGCAAATGGGCTGCCAGGGCCTTTACATAGCATATTCGGACACTCTATACCGATCCTCCTTTCCAGCTTAGTACCATTACAACTTCTGTGCTTGGGGATCTTCCTTTCCTTAATTTTATGGGATTGCGTAATTTGAGCTTCCTCCATTGACAATTAGCTGGCTTTTGTTCAGTAGAGCACCACAGTTGGCTTCAGCGTTCGCAAGGCTATTTAGATTCCTTAGCACATGATGAGCCTTATAAATTCTGAAGTCTGAGAGGAGGAGTCGGACTTTCCTGTAAATTTGGGCAAGATAAATGTCCATAGGCACCTTCTTGGTATGAACCGCTTTGATAATCACCCTGGAGTCACCGAAGATATTAAGCTTTTGGATGTTCAACTTCCTTGCTTGAATTAGCCCTTGCCACAATGCCAGAAGCTCAGCTTGGTTGTTAGAAGCTTGTCCTAGGCCCCATGCATAGGACAAATGAAGATTGCTGGATGGCTCAAAGATAATGCCTCCTCCTCCAGCTTGGCCGGGATTCCCTTTCGAGGCCCCGTCAAAGAAAATGCACCATTCATTCAGCACTGATCTCCACTTGATAAAATCCATTTCAACCAGCCTGATTTCCCAATTTTTGTGGGGCGAATTTATGGCTTCAATGCTGTGGTGAGTTGGCTGGAACTCCTTAAACCATCGTTCTTCTTCAGCAGAGAGAGGGGTCGTGAAGCTCTTGAAAGCCTTTGTGTTTAACGCTTCAGTCAGCATGGCTCGGGCTTTGACAACGATTTGAGCAGGGACCCGACTTTCTTCCTTGAATAGTCTATTATTTCTCTCCAACCAGATTTTCCAAGACAGAAACTTGGGGATCCACATCCATGTGGTCTTGAGAAGATTCTTTTTGCTCAGGTCGTAGGGATAAAGGAGTTGCCAGCGACTTATCATCTCCACGACTGAGTTGGGTAAACTGATAGCAATAGGACCTAGCATTAATCTCCAGGCTTCTTGAGTAAAATCGCAGGTAATAAACAAGTGATCTGCATTTTCTTCAGCGCATTTGCACAATGGACAGCGAGAAGGCCCAATCCAGCCTTCCCTCTTGAGATTATCAGTAGTGAGAATGCTATTGTGAAGCAAGGTCCAGATGAAGATATCAATTTTTGGAATGGACGGGAAGTTCCAGAGAGCTTTCCACGGGGCTGGGTTGGGAGGAACCCAAGGCCGCTCCAGAATAGCAACATAGCCGGCAGATGCTGAGTATTTACCTGAACCGGAGCCCCAACCAGGTTTATCTTTGGATCTGGCACTTAAAGGCGATTTTCCTTGAAGAATATCCAACAGTTTCAGCGTTTCCTCCTTGAGCTCGTCCGGGTAATCTCCAAGAGTCCAGCTTACCCAGGATTTTTTTTCATCGTTTCCCCACGAGGAAATATCCCACAAAGTGCTGTAATTGTTGGCAAGAAGCTAGGCTTTGATGTTCCCCAGCTCACTCAGGCTGTTAAAAGGCTGATCTCCAAGAATAGAGTCTTCCCAAATTTTGATTTTTGCTCCATTTCCAGGTATCCATGTGAGCTTCGCTGTGAAGTAAGGAAGAGCTCTTTTGCAAAGCAAGAAGATCGGAGATCCTGTTTGCATTTTAGTGGGCTTTTCAAGGCACCTTTCTTTGTTTCCTGTGAAGTATTTTTTCCGGAGGATCTGCTTGCTCCAAGTATTTTTGCCAGAAATCATGTTCCAGAGGATTTTGCCACCCATGGCTAGATTATGGGTGGCCACATCTCTGATTTGAAGGCCCCCCTCCAGCTTTGGCTTTGTGATCTTGTCCCAACTAACAAGGTGCAGCTTCTTTTCATTATTTCGTCCACCCTCCCAGAGGAAACGCCGGATCAGCTCTTCAATCTTGTTCGTTATGGTTTTGGGTGCTAACATAACCGAACACTGATAAATAGGAAGACTGGTGAGGACAGAATTTATCAAGATAATTTTACCTGCCTTGTTGAGCCAGTTTGCTCCCCATGCTTGAATTTTATTTTTGAGCTTGTCCAGAAGGGGCAACCAATGAACAACTTTAGGAGAAGCTTTAAAAATAGGGATGCCCAGGTAGGTAAAGGTATCCCAGATTGAGATGCCTTCCATATCCAGGATTCAAGATATGTTCAGCATTTCGAGAGGGGA
This sequence comes from Pseudotsuga menziesii, assembly GCA_001517045.1. Taxonomy (NCBI): domain Eukaryota; kingdom Viridiplantae; phylum Streptophyta; class Pinopsida; order Pinales; family Pinaceae; genus Pseudotsuga; species Pseudotsuga menziesii. The sequence continues at coordinate 169,924 of LPNX010206307.1, read as the reverse complement.
GCAATTCCAGCCGTAGATCTTACTTTTGTGGAAGTTTATTTCACTTCTAGAGCTGTTCATGTAGCAGTCAAGTTCTAATTTGAAATTCCTGGCTGTATTGAGGTTGGCCGCTCCCAATAACAGAGTGTCATCAGCGAACTGGGCGTGGTTTACATCCTTGACCTTGGGAACTATTCTTATGCCTGAGAGAGCTCTGTTTTGAAGACTTCTATTCAGCTGGAAGCTTAGAACGGAAGCTTGGATGACAAAGAGCACTGGGGAGAGAGGGCAGCCTTGCCTTAATCCTCTTGAGGCCTGGAAGAAGTTGGTAGGTCGGCCATTAATCAACGGAGCTATCCAGGGAGCTGATATGCAGGTTTTAACCCACTGAATAAATTTCTGATTGAACCCGAAGTTTCTCATGGCAGCAAAGAGGAAGTCATGCTTGACTCTGTCAAAAGCACTGGCCAAATCCAACTTAACTACCATTCGTTTCTCTTTTTTCCTGTAGCTGGAATGAATGGCTTCTTGGACTAATATTATATTGTCCAGAATCTATCTACCTCTTACAAACCCACCTTGATTTTCTGGGATCAATTTTGGCAGAATTTTTTTGAGTCTGTTGGCCATTATTTTGGTTATGATTTTGTATCCCGTGTTGCAGAGGGATATTGGCCTAAATCTATTGAAGTTCTTAGCTCCTTTTTCTTTTGGAATGAGAGCCAGGAAAGAGGAATTTGTGCCGCCTCCCAACTTGGTGCAGTTCTGGGCCTTCTTGATCATTCTATACAAGTCCCTTTTAATTATGTCCCAGCAAGAGAAATAGAACCGGGCTGTAAATCCATCCGGCCCGGGAGCTTTGTCCAGGTCCATATTGAAGAGGGATTTTTTAATTTCACGAATGCTCACAGGATTGTTCAGCAGTTGATTGTCCTCTTCATTGATCAGATTTGGAATCTCTGAGAGAGGATAGGAGTTCAGATCCACAGGTTCCAGGTCCGGGGCAGAATAGAGCTTTTTGAAAAAGGAGTGGACAGCCTCCTTAATGTCCCTGAAGTCCTTTATAGTTTGGTCTTGCATCTGAATTTCATTAATGGAATTGGAGATTTTCCTAGCTTGGGCCTGCTTGTGAAAGAAAGTGGTGTTTTTGTCTCCAGCTTGGAGCCAGAGCGTTCTTGATTTGACTCTCCAGTAGATTTCCTCCTCTCTACAAGCTTTGTGGTACTTCCTTTGGAGCTCAGCTTCCTGCTTGAGCAAGGCAAGGGTGATAGGGGACTCTTCCATGTTCAGTTGGTGCCTTTCCAGGGCCTTCTGGGTTCTTTTCCTTTCATCTGCAGGGGAACTTAGACCTTTAGCCCAAGTTTTCAAATCAGCTTTGAGCCTTCTGAGTTTTCCTTCCCAGACAAAGAAGGGAGACCCATAAATCGGTTCATTCCAGGAATTATTCACAATGTCAAGGAAGCCATCCTGAGTTACCCATAATGGACTGAAGCGGAAGGGGATGGGGCCTAACTGTTCTTCAGGGGAAAGGGTGAGCGAGATTGGTTTATGATCGGAGGTGTAATGCGGATGGATCTTAGAGGTTGCCATAAGGCCAAGAGTAAGGAAGGAGGAATGAATTAGGAACCGGTCTAGGCGGGCAGCAATGTGGCCAGGTCCTAATCTTTTATTGGACCAAGTGAACTTTCCTCTGTCAGGGGGGATATATTCAAGGTCCCAATCCAGCATCAAGTCTTCCACCCATTCTCTGGTAGGATCCCGGACTATTGATCCCCCTTTTTTTTCCGCCAGAGCAAGGGTTACATTTAAGTCTCCAGCCACAGCTAAATTCTCAGGGTTATGCTGGTTAATTTTTTTTTAAAGAATCCTAGCACTCTTTTTTCTCCACAAATAAGACAGGAACATACATATTAAAAATACTTACAAAGTGACCGGAGTCTTTATGGTATAACTTGGTGAATATCCAGTGCGTGGTGCCTTCTTCTTCTACAAGATCGAGCTTTGCAGAGTCCCAGAAAGTTGCCAAGCCTCCCGAGGCTCCTCTAGCACTTACAGCCCTACCTGGGCCTTTCTTCCAAAACGATTTCTTTGCTCGGAGGAGAGCTTCCTCCTCCATTTTCGTCTCCTGGATTAGGAGGACTTCCGGCCTCAATACCCTTACTAAATCCCTTATAGCTTCTTCTTTTAGAGGGCTGCCTAGTCCTCTGCAGTTCCAGGAGACGAATTGCATTATTTACCTGGTTGAGGGGGATGGCCCCCTTTCGGGGTTTTCCCTAGCTTCATCCCCGATCTGGTGTTCATCATTTCTGGAATGGTGTGCTGTGAGCCTTGAACTACATCATTGTAGGACTGCTCTTCCCTTCTTTTCTTCTCAGGGTTTCGTCCACGCTTTGGTTGGTTTGGAGAGACTGACAGACTACTTGCTTCAGTATCCCCTTCCTCAGAGGAATCAACTCCTGTTTCCGAACTCAGACTAGTATGTTCCTTTGGCAGACTGGAGGCAACAGGTTGAGGGACTGGGTCGCTTGGGCTTTGTGGCACCTGAACTTCGCCAGCTTCTGAATCATGTGTGGGGTTTTGGGCATCATTAGAAGTTTCCTGAAGGTTGAATGATGAGTTGCCTTCCTTTGGAGGTTCTTGGATCGTTTTCTCCTTGTTTTTGGTGTTGCTGGAGGTTTTTCCTTTCTTGACTTTCTGCCATCCTTCCGCATCTTCTTTTTCAGCAGCCAGTTTGGGACAGTATCTTTGGAAGTGACCATGTTCTTGACAGTTCCTGAATTTGAAGGGCAAGTGCTCGTAGTCCTTCTGGTAATGGGTCCAAGATCCAACTGTTAGTTTTACTGCCTCAGGTAGGCCGGCCTCAAGGTCCACTTCAACACAGATTCTGGTGCATGAGTATTGTCCTTTGTTATCGGCGTTGTCAATGAAGTGGCCGATTCCGTTCCCTATTCTCTTCAGAGAGTCAAAGTCCCAGCAGTGCACTGGGAGATTGGGGAGCCTGACCCACACTGGCACTTCTTTGGGGAGGTCGATCGTGGGGTCGAAGTCTGGTGTCCATTTGTTCCAGTATAGGCCCTGCGTTCCCATAAAGTAGGGGCCATTCCTGAAGATTAAATTGCGGTCTTCTTCTGAGATGAATTCGAACACAAAAAACCCTCTCCCGACAGGGTAACAGGTTACACCATGTTTCAGGTTGGGCTTCCAGTTCCTCTGAATCCAATCATCTGTGGACTTGGCGAAGGGCCACAATCCCATGAACTGACCCACTAGGCCTCTCTTAGCTAGAGCCAGGGCTATTTTCATTGGTTTTTCTTCAGGAAGGGCGATTTCAGGGATTTCCTCCAGCTTCTTGATGAATTTTGGAATGATCGGGGGTGAGATCTTTTTGCCTCTGCTATGGAGGAGCCTTCTGAAGGCATCCTCATCCGAAATCGAGGCGGGGGGGGGGGGGGGGGGGGGGGCGTCCTCCCCTCCTCTAGGCGCTGCCATGCCTCTCTCAGAGAATCGCTGCTTGTGCCCTAGCGCGTTGCCTCCCAGTGCAGCTCATTTTTAGCATATCCATTAAAGACTTCACAATATGACACCCATGTTAATGATCATATGTATGATTTGAATTTTAATTGTAGCAATCTAGGTGATCATTTTTAAGCGTTTCATGGTTAATTGTTTTTTTCTTGAAATCAATAGAGACAATTTGTTAGTTATTGTTTTTTATAATTCCCTAAAATGGAGTTAGAAATGGTACACAATTCGAATTTTTGAATCTGGAATAAATTTCCTATGTCGATACCACATGTTATTATTAAATATCCAAAACATCATAATAAACATTGAATATGACAATATAATTGATCACTTTTAGAAAAATCTTGTGGCAATCGTGAAAGATGCTTCCATGCATTTGTGAACATGCCTCTAAAAATAATAATATGGTAAAGTTACACCATAACCCTTAAAATATTGAGAATAAAAAAATAATTCTCTATAACACAAAGATAACAAATATATATATGATTGATTATGATTATAATGATAATCTTCTTTATGTATTACTTTTCCTTTGTTACTCATTTTTGCCCTAGTTTCAAGTAGTTTCAAGTCTGTCAACTATTCACGTATACAAGTAACCCTCAACGTTGGCCAAAGATCTATAATAATTTAAATGAGAAACTTATTAAGGAGGAAGTGGAGGTGTTCATAAAGCTTTGGAGAATAACATTGACATATAAGTTATAACTAGTAGAGTATCAAATAAAAGGGGACATGAGCTAGAATGTTGGCCAAAGATCAATAATAATTTAAATGAGAAACTTTACATATGCCATGATCTACTTAGATGCTAGGTAATAAGGAGGAAGTGGAGGTGTTCATAAAGCTTGATTTGGAGAATGACATTGACATATAAGTTATAACTAGTAGAGTACCAAATGAAAGGGAACATGAGCTAGTGTTGGATAAATCCAAAAATACCATTGATGCAATTTACTAACGATCTTACTTAAAATTTTGAGGTTGACTTTTTATATTCATAAATGGACAAATCTTTATATGTATAATAAAGATTTATATGTATAATAAATGGACAAATCTTTATGAACCTAGGAAAATTTGAAGCCTATTTTATCAATAATATGATATGTATATATAATTATTTGGCAAGTCTCATAATGAATTATATAATTTTGTAAAATATGGGATAATATTTTTTTAATTATAAAACCTTGTAAAATATTGCATGAAGACTTGCAAAATTTTCGATAATGTATAAAAACCATATACAATAATAATAATAAAATTCATTAAACTGTAATATCTATAGCAAAATCCATTATCCATTGCTTATTGAATTAAGACAATATTTATTTGATTTGTTTCCTATTCACATGAAAGCAATCCCATTATGATACAATTACATGAAACTAAATTTAAATAAAATCCATGCTTTTCCATTCTCCTGAGTAACAAGCCAATTTCAAAAGTTCATAGATGGTACCAGTTCATCTAATTTGTTGTATAAAAAATTATCCATGGAAAATTTCTTGAAGATATTGTTTGTGCAAGAAACTCAAAACCCCAATTCAGATAGATCCATTTAATTCAAGAACTTATAATCAATTTACAAGTTGCAAAAGCATCTAACTAACTACAAAAATTGACAAATCAAATTTATATATGAATTCAGATAGCAATCTTGACAATCTAAAAAATTCCCATTTATCCATAATTGACTATAATTGCAAAATAAAAAATAAAAAGAAAACAAAAACGAACACCACATTATTTACAAAACACGTCACAGATTGAGCTACTTAAAAGTTAAAAAAAAAAGCATAAAAGGATGCACCATTTACATATTATACCCCACAAATTTGATCTCAATATTATCAATTGACCTCTTTAAAATGTCCAATTGGTCTTGAAAGGGACTGCTTCCTAGTCTCCAACATTCAATGAATGGTGGCCTGTAAACCTCCACAAGCTCTACAAAATCATATGAATATCCTTTACAAGTGTATTATGTTGGAAGGGAATATATCCAACACTAATTGGGTTTGAAAGATCAAATATCAATAAGGGTCGTGTTGTAACATAGATGATCCATGTGAGAGTGTTATAAGTTATGTTATCTTAACAAAATATCTATCTTTAAAAGTTTCATGCAAATCTTAAATTGAGTTATGGATGCCTTGGCGTAGTTCCTAGTCAGGAACATCTACAAATCCATCATCAAACAATAAATCCATTCATATTGGCTTTATGCTAGAAAAGAACATGAGAATTCTTCAAACCTTAATCAAGGAAATATTTCGTTGAGCTCTATACGTGATAAGTTGGTTTAGTCTTTTAACTCTAAGGAAGGTTCAGTGTCAACTTGTTTGGCCTATTGCTCTATTATTTGTGATGAGAGTTCTGGTTGTGATGAGGGGTGGACTGTCTAGCTTTGGAGAAGACATTCCTCTTAAAATTAAACTGTTTTGCTGGTTATGCTTGAAAAATAAAATACTCTCTTGAGACAACCTACAAAAAAGAGGTATTTATGGGGCAAGAGAATGCGTTTTATGTAACACAGAAGAAGAAACAGTTGCTCATCTTTTTGGTAGCTATGTTTTTCTCAAAGATGTTTAGCTATTATTAATGAATCATTATATGCTAAAGTGTGGGTGGGACAACTTTTCACTGGGAGAAAGTTTAAATTTCTGGTATAAGAAGAGATTTCATGTTAACCAACTGTCCTTCGAGGTTAGGTTTCTAAACCTGAAGCCAATAGGGTGAGGCCCCTTAGGGTGACCCCGTGAGAATTATTATCGTGGGCATAGTGAGCCCTCTATCTTTTGGGGCTATAAACCAAAAACAAGAATCCATTGAGTTGAATCTTTCTTTAACACCAACAACTGATTCCATAGTGTTCACTTGCAAAGTGATAGGCCTCTTGCTAGAGACTCCCATAAATTTAAATCCCTCTTGCATCCAAATATGTAATGCAATATTTTTTCATCAAACAATTTGCAAACCTTCTTTCGTTTTTGGCACGATTTGCACCAAATAGTTTAAAAAATGGGGCGATTCATCTTTCCTCTTTGAGAGTCTCCTTCGATGTTGTTACTGATGCCTCCCAAAGGCAACTTTACCCTAGAGAAAAGTGTTGTTTAATTGTAAGCCCATCCACGCAATGATCAAGGTGTTGTTTACTGCGAAAATGGTCAACGGAAAGAATTAATGTTGTATTTTACTGTTATCTGAATGTAGAGAAAATTTGTTTTTGCTGGATTGCAAATTGTTCTCCCATTTTTGACCTTTGTGATTAGACAACCTTTTAGCAGATGGCTACACATTTTCAAAAATATCATCATGTGGAACTGGGCAATACATGTCTGGTTCTCGCATTTCAATGGGTAAATGATTAGCTGCTACATACTTCCATTATAATTGCATGATTCTAAAAATGAAGATCACGAATTTTATGAATTCATTTGGGTTATCTATGTTAAATTTTAACGTGTATTCAAATTTGGTAGCAGTGTCAGTCACTTGTTACAATTCTAGTCGACTTTAAAATTATATACCAGCAGTAGATAATTTCTGAGATAGATAGCAGCAATAAAATAGGGAGCAGTAGAAAAAATCAAGCATGAATGCTTACACAAATTTTTATCCTGGGGAAAACCTTTTCAGGAATAAAAACCCCAGCAATGAAAATCTTCCTTATTGTGATGGCTGAGTTTTGTACAAGAGCAGATTAAAAAATGCAGACCTTTACATCATCATTAAACTGCCCTTAGGGCACATATATGCCAAGAAGAACGGCTATACAAAAATTTATGTCGCTGATGAAGAATGGTGTTTGACCAAAATTGAAAACCGGAACAATGCCCTAGCTGGGCTAGACTGCTGCTGAGTGTCTTAGGTAAAACTCGGTGTATAGGAGAAAGCCATAGCAGGGCTGTACCTTTCCCAAGAGAAGACTCGGTCTGCTTGAAAATAAACCTAGAAGAGTTTGGACCATGTCAAATCACTCCAACTGACTGCTGCAACCTTCGATCTGTCTGGAAGAGGCCCAAACAAGGACTGATGTGTGATGTGGATGCCCATAGAGGCTCGGCCCTGCTACTGGTTTCCTTGGAGAACTCAGACTGCTTGTGAAGATAATGCCAACACTTAGAACCCACAAAAATGAGCCCTAAAGGTCTGCTCACTGCTGTAAACACAAGATCTAACCCTTACAGCTGTCTCAAAATCATTTCCAGCTCAAGCGAGTGATGATAGAAGACACAACCAGTCACACGTGCGAGTAGGAGAGAGAAGACAGTCCAGAACTTCGCTTCTTTTCATCAGACTTGACTTGTGACTTGATTGTGTTTTTGTCAAATGAAGATGCTTCTATATTTAAAGATCTTCATGGATGGTTGAGTCCATAAGTTTAGGAGTCGGCCCTAAAGGGCTTTATATCTCTTTGATTTTATCTTTTGGACTTTTAATACTTGACCCTTTACAAGTGGGTGCATGGACCAACTTAGTGGGTACTTGGACCCTCATTGAGCTTCTTTGATGTTTAGGTGGTTTTATGATCACAAACAAACATTTTCTTGGTCTTCATGATTCATACAAGTCAACTTGGAGTACATCATCATAAATAAGGAAGATTATCATTGTTCATCTTGTTCTCCTTAATGGTACCAAGTTCATGTGTTACATACTTCAACAAGGGGTGGTCAGGCCCTTGAGAAGGTCACATAGCCCATTAACTATGGGAAGGAGAACCTCACTTGCCTAGATCCAATCTAGGGCTTCCTGGTCCCTGACCAGGTTCCTCAGCCCTAGACTGAGCTTTAGTCCCAGACTGAAATTTGTTGATCAACCCCTTGGTCCCTGACCAGGTGCTCCATTCTCCTGGAGAATGGTTATCAGCCCCAGGCTGACGTTCAGTCTTGGACAGAACATTGATCAACAACCTGGTCCTCGACCAGGTCTGCCATTCTCCTAAAGAATGGCTCTTGATGCTGCTAAAAAATCAACAATCTAAAATAGTGCTGATCTTAATAGTACTTTGTAAACCTCTAAAAGCAAGAATGATTTTCCCAAATAAAGAGAGACAAAAGGAATTTTTGAAAACAAAATAAATTGTACTATGAACATGATCTTCAATCCTCCTTCCCAGATAAATTCCTGAAACAAATATCTAAAGGACTCATACTCAGGAAATGTGAACCAACAAGAAAAGACGATTGACCCACAGTGAGATAAACTTGGTGAAGTCATAATAAACAAGGCATCCCTCTGGACTTATCTACATAAATAAGAATTCTCTATATTCTGTAAGCATAACTGAAGATTGTCACTAAACAACTATTGTCAAAATACCAATCGCAAATAGATTTTATTACTGAAAAAACAATGTACAAATGCTTCTGGTTCTTTTTTTCAGAGCTATGAATCCTTCAAGCTAAACTCAAGACTTGGAAATGAACATTTCTTATATTAAAAGAGTATTTCAAAAATATAGAAATTTACAAAAATGGACGTTGCATGCCCGACAAATAATATTTCTAAACTTATACAAATCGACCTGCTTCTCTTATAACTTTTATTAATGCAGGATACTGCATGCAGTGAGTCAATGTACTTTGTGGTGACTGAGCTTCAAGATGGTATACAAATTGAACATTGATTTTTAGTTAGACCTATACTTGAGAAGATCATATTTCTTTTGCCAATGAGTTTGAAACTAATAAGCACATTCAGAAATCAACAGTTTCTTCATCTGATGGATGTCTTCCAAGTTTCTTTTGTAAATGTGTTTTTCCTACTCAAGTTCTATATAAGGTCTCCACACCCGCATACAGAGGATAAAATCTGTCTAAAATTGCTCATCAAAATGTTTATACCTAAGAAGTTAGCCTACTGTTATCAGTCCTCTTATTCCCATACCAAATGCAGCACAAATGCCATTAGATTCCCATTTTCTTAATGGTATGGCAATTTCTTTGGTTCTATTCTACCGATGAACATATGTTGAGAATTCAATCTCCACTTATAATCAAACTGAGTCCGATGATTTCTTCCTGCATTTGAAAAGTTATATTTAGGTTTCAAAACTATCCTAACATTTCACAAGGAAACAATGCACACATTAAAAAGACTAACTCCACAAACCATATCAAACCTGCAGCGGAAGTATCTTCTTCTCGGCGTAGGTTATTAGCATTTTCTCATCACAAAATCAAGGCCAAATCACAAAAGCTAAAAGTGAGATACCTTAGAGATAAAATTGATGCACTTCAGTGTCCCAATCCACAACACAATCGACATTGAATACATCATTGTCAGGATTGAAGATGGTTCCATCTTGCATTAATAATGATGAAGAGACCAGAGTAAATTGCAGCAAAACATAGACCATATCAAACCTGCAAAAGGACTATCTATGCTAGTCCACGTTGATGCTAATATTTCAAAAAAAGATACCTTCCTACATATCTTTAAACAGATTTTCAACATTATAGAGGGTGTGGAATAACAAAAGACTCTCAGTAATGTGAGGCATATCATCATCATTAGAGAGGATACGACATGACACATTAAAGGGCTGTTACTATATTCAAGCATAGACATAGTTATTGAAAAGGATGTGGAACAACCATTCAAAATGCTTCCACTATCCCCAAACTAACTGGCCCTAGAGAACTCGATGACTGGCATAAACCTACCTTTGCTGCATTAAGCTGGGCCTCTACAGACTTGTTGAGTTCACCTACAGTGAATGATTGAAGATCAAAATCTTTAGCCCGAACTTCTGTTGACCACAAACGTATATTAAATGTGGTTTTGGTCTTATAGCCAGGAATAAGAACATCATATGCATTAGCCATAACATCCTCCCCACCAACCCAATGTTTTGTTCCATCGGGGCTCTTCTCAACTTTTCCGAAAAATTTCATAGGGTGTGAAACAGCGTGCCTTGCAATTTCCCAATGATTCCCCATCTGCAGACCACCAAACAAATCCACAACGATAAAATTTGAATATTATGTCTGAGTCTAACCATCTGGGAAAATTTCTTCTAAATCATCCTCCAAGAACAAATTAATGCAACATGATATAATGCAAATGAAATTTTCAAAGCCACCAGCAGAGATGCAGAGTGTTTTTTATTGCTGTGATTCAAATAGGATAAAGAGGTTGAACGAAAGCTTATCAACGTATCATTAGAGAGAATTTGAGGTAAAAAATGGGCCTCCTAAGAGATGTACTACAAAAATATAAGATATATTAAAATATTATGAGTTAGGGGTTTTATGGGGTAGGTATATATGACAACTCACCTCCTACACTATTTTTTATGCACAATATAAATAACCATGGTTGAGTTACTTTTCTAAATTGACTATAAATAAAATTAATAAAATAACTGTAGAATGATGTG